>JACJUY010008530.1:9515-26627 GCA_014220935.1 Platorchestia sp. MABIK | reverse complement strand
AGCTTTATAAGAGAACAACCGCTGTGTCAGAGAACAACCGCTGTGTCAGAGAACAACTGCTGTGTCGGAGAACAACTGCTGTGTCAGAGAACAACTGCTGTGTCAGAGAACAACCGCTGTGTCAGAGAACAACCGCTGTGTCAGAGAACAACCGCTGTATCAGAGAACAGCAATTGCGTCAGAAAAAAGCTTTATAAGAGAACAACCGCTGTGGGAGAGAACATCTCGACAACTAACCAAACACTGAGTGAACACTGAATGCCGCATTTTTCTGCCTTACGTGAAATTTCATGCCAGGCTCGGGCCAAAGTTGCCCGTACAAATACTGAATGAATACCGAAGTTCAAAGTCGCATTTTTCCGCTGTAAATGAAATTTCATGCCATGACCGGTCAAAAGGTGCCCGTACTGTACACGTATATTGATTGCAGTGCCGTGGACGGTCGAGTCTCTCGTCAATGCAATCGGGAGGGCTTTTTGGTGAGCTAATCCGCAGCTCTGGCGCACGCCCCGCTGATAGCTTATCGCTTTCTGCTTCGAGATAACGGCGAGCGGAGGAAACTCTCCTCTGTTGCTTAGTTTTGGTCAGCTCTTCACTGAGCCTCAGGAAACTCTTCTCTGTTGCTTGGTTTTGGTCAGCTCTTCACTGAGCCTCAGGAAACTCTCCTCTGTTGCTTAGTTTTGGTCAGCTCTTCACTGAGCCTCAGGAAACTCTCCTCTGTTGCTTAGTTTTGGTCAGCTCTTCACTGAGCCTCAGGAAACTCTCCGCTGTTAATTGCTTAGTTATGGTCAAATCTTCACTGAGCATCAGATGCTAATGTAACAAGCGGTGGTAATCAGGTTTCTATGCAAGCGTCGAACCTCACTGAAAAAGTACAATTCAATTACGAATACTGAAACTAAAATTAATTTTACACAAAATTTTCTATCCCGGTACACTTTTTTTAAGTTATGCTAATGAGAGCCTCAATAAATAATTTGTCTCTTCGTCTGTTCATTTATCCAGAGCACTTCATGGTCATGTTATCTGATTAGGAGCAGCAGAATAGATGCCTGACGACAGACTACATTCATCAACACAGAAGAACACTTTTTTTTCTCATGGCTCGCTGTGGGAAAACTATTATAATACGAAAATTTTGACTCACATTTCACTAGCTTACATCCCCATAATAAAATAAAATTATTTTAGAGTAACTGTAGCATTCTGTTACCCATAGTTCTCGGAAAGACCGAACTATTTCACTTCTGCTGTCCCCTGTCACCCAAGAATGGCGTCTAGCCAACACTGTATTGACGAACAGGCCCAGTTACAGCTGTCACCGCCATGATTTTCTCCACAATCTTCATGATGAGCGTAGGCTTACGTCATACAATCCCCAAATGCACATAAATTTTGTTCTGTTTTGATTTTGTTTGCCCCCATGTCAATTCTTCTAATATTGCATTCAAGAGATCTCTTTTGAGCACTTAATTATATAAAGTATTTTATTCATACTCATGTGGGAATCATAAGCTGTTTTATGAGTAACATGCCCTTGAGAGCGTGAATATCTAGCGTTTGTGGATATTATTTTGGTTCTATCATAACAAAAATAGTGTATTCTCCTTGGGGGTCTAGAATCAATCACGAAAACTAAAAAATTGTAAAACTTCCTCTGAAGAACTTCACTGAACTAGCAGTCGTTTTTTACTCGCTCAAAGTCGCTTATGCAGAAAAGAATAAATCAGGTAACGATTACTTCATTTTATCGCTGAAAATTTTTACCATGGAGCAATTCATCGTAAAGCTATGATAAAAAACTCAAACGAATAGGCAAGCTAGTCGTACACTTATTAATTCGTTTTTGTAATAACGGCTTAGAGCCTGTAAAGAATTGCCTGTGAGCCTGTGTTAGGTGAGTTAGAAGGTTAAATAATCAACAAAACCAATGTTTTGTTGAGTTTTGGTAACGAAATAAGGATAGAGACGGTGTTCTGTTAATGGTCAGTAGATGTAAGTAGACATGCTACTGACTAGTAGACGTTGGTAGACACGTAACTGAGTAGTAGATGTTAGTAGATATGCAACAAACATAAGTAGATATCAGTAGACATGCAACTGATTTGTTTGCTCGCTGTTAAAGACAGAATTTCAAAGTTTTTTTTTAGCAGTTTTGTTCCGATCCTTTGAAAGTCTTTATAGCCTGGGGGCATTTTTTGAAGTCCAATTGAATACTGAAAGCATACGTAAAATGTGCATTTCAAAGACATCCAAATTAACACGAGTTTAATTTGTAAAAATCAGTTACGTAAAATCACGGTTGGTGATTGTATGTCAAAAGTGCTCAATAGGTGGCGTGTGAGTTGCTTAACTCTGTGTATCGGAAATCGTTGCAGCTTTGCGTAATTACACGCTGTCAGTAGATTTAAATAAGCTGATATATATTTTTTCAGGCTTATTTAGAGGCTTTCATTTTTTGCTTACTCAATCTTGAAAATTAATCAGAGATCTAGCAAAATATATTTGGCCTCTTTTGGATAGTTTCAATGGAAAAAAACGTCGGGACAATCTTCCAGTCGACCGCGAATGTTTGTTTCCAGTCTGACCCGAGTAAGACGAGGTCAACATTCCACCAAGTGACTAAGAGATCAACAAATTCAATACCAAGACTTGCGCTCATCGTTGTTATCCCTCGTTCATTTTATCTCCTCAATTCAATTTACCAGAATTTATTCGAAAACCCCAGCGAAATACGATTTAGATGTCAGACTCCGCTCAGATCTCTTCAAATCACTCAAGTGAGGCTGTTTAAAAAACTGAAAAACTGGTGCATACGACCAAACTTCGGCTGCATCGCAGTGGACTGAAATGCAAATGTTTTGATCGACGCCGATATGACTTTAATATCAGCAAATTCCGACGTCAGGGCTTTGAGTCCGTCTGTCGAGTGAGGAGATTGAGCCAAGCTGAGTGAGGAGACTGAGCCGAGTAAGGAGACAGAGCCGATATGAGCAAGAGTAAAAGGCTGAGCTGCATGATGAAACTGAGCCGTGAAGAAACCAAGTGCAGCCGAGGAACGAGCCGAGATAGGACACCAAGTTGAGCTGAGTGACGAGACTATAAGCCGAGTGACAAGCCTGAGCTGAACAAGGAGCCGAGTGATGAGACTAAGCCGAGTGATGAGACTGAGCCGAGTGAGGAGAGTGAGCCGAGCTTCCAGCCGAGCGGACAGAGGACATTCGAAGTTGGCGGTGCCCCAAGAAGGCGTGGGTGTGGGGCGTATCGCAGTAGTGCCCCGTCCAGCACTACGAGTAGCTGCGCACGAGGCCTCGTTCTTTGTGTCAGACTCAGGAGATCTTTTTAAAGTTGCCTTGCATCCTGTGCCTTCCCCTCTAACATGGCCTCCTCTGGTGCCCATGGCCCCTCTTTATGCAGCGTAACCTCCCCTCCTGGCCCCCTCACCGCTCCCCCTTCCTCTCCCCTAGACCTACAGGATGCATTCATTTCTGGGTCTCCGGCTCTCGCTGTCTTTACTGACTCCGTCTTCTGGTCTGCTTCTGATTACGTCCTCATGCCTTCCTGCCTCCAGTTACGTGCTGTGAATTTTACCTCATTTTCCATTCTCTCTCGTTAGTCTGAAGCTGGCATTGCGGTACAAATGCGCTGCTTCTATTAAATTTCTGATTAACTTATCTTTGTGCACTAAGTAGCGCCTATATAGGCAATATTGTATATGAGGAAATAACAGGTCAAGAATAAGTTGTCAATATCAGAGCAAAAATTTTAAATCTCCTTGATCAAATATAGGAACAGTTGAAATTTTAATTCAGTACATATTGTCATTGTTTCTCTAGCAAGTAGATGAATGTTGAAGTTATATGAGAGGGAATAACATTTGAGTTTTAACGATTGTATAACACTCATCGTAGCGCGTGCCATGGAGATTACGTACTACTAACACCGAAAGTATCATTTGAACTCTACGGGGCTCTAGGTTGCTTAATTTCGTTCCTTTCTTTTGCGATTCTGTTAGATAATTTTGGAGCTGTAAACGGGCAATCACAGCAGTTCTCACTTCTCCTTAAGTTATGTACTCAAGTCTGAAATGGTATCTTGTTTATTTTTGATGTATTTGATGGGAAGTGAGACGTGTTTTCTGAGCTATCGACCAAAGTGTTAATCTACCATCAAGCTTAAATAATTAACTGCAAAAAGCAACTTTTTTCTAACCGTTGTGCACGACGGGTGCTATAAGGATTGATGGCATCAGCTTGAACTGAAGGACAAAAAAATGAATCGAGTTAAAGAGGAAGTAGAGCAGCAACCTGCCATGCGTAGGACACTTTGTTTGATTTCTTTGACTCTGTGAAAGAAAATTACGAAAATGGTTTGAAGGTTTTCAACCTCCAGTTAAATGTACATGTAATTCAGTGATAGTTTTAATTTAAACGGGAAACTGAACTTTAATGTATTTTTATATGAAGGATCGACATTATGTAGGCAAAATCTTTTAAAAATGCAGCCCCGTACACGCAAAAAAAGAGGCGAAATCGAGATCTTGACCATCCTTTGGGGAAAATTATAGGTATCAGTGCAACCATGGGCGAAAACAAGGCTATAAAAAATTCACTCTTAGAAAATATTTTCAGTGCACCTAGATGCTGGGTCCATTATGATAGTCAGAATGGGTACGCAGACTCTCAGAAAAAGAGCATAACATTTCCATTATAATGATTTGCTTAATATATATACAGCATGTCCCACAAAAACCGAGTATTTATTTTCCTGTATCAGTAATACCTTCATAAGAATACCATATGCATTTAATTTCAAGCAAAATTATGCGGTATTGCTGATTACTACTGATACTGCAAAATGAATACTCGGTACGGGTTTTGTGGGACATACGGTATACATAGATACTTTTCATAAATACCTTTCATATGAAATAAAAATCTTCGTATCTGTTCACTTGCGTTTAAAAACTGAAAAGTACTGCGGTAATGAAAATTGAATCTATTGTTCAAGATAATGCAACTTATCATCTGAGAATTAGACTGACGATACCAGCGAATTTTTCAATCCGAATTTTCAAACGTTAAATTCCGAGTACATTCTTTTCATTCAGTGTAGGACTTGAGCCACGTAACCTCCGCCTCCGCATTTGGGTTAGAAAAATGTCATCATCCGGAGGAAGATTTAACTTGGAATAGTAAACAAAAATTTGCTTGATCAAATGTTGAATTTTCCCAGTCCGCTATCCGAGATCATTGCCATGGTTCAAACCACCCTCTCAAAAATTCCAATTTCTCCACACTTTGTAGAACCACAGAAGAATTTGACCTTAGAATTTTAGAATCCTTTTTTATCTTCACCCATAGACCTCAGTTAAATAATGACCAAAGTGAGATGAAATTAAATATTGCCCCAACTGTGTGAATAGGAGTGTGTTCGGACGTGTGTGTGTGTATGTATATAGTCCTGTTATTTTGTGTAGATGTTATTGTGTGTTGGTTTGATTGCTAGAATTTAGGTGCATGTGTACGTATGGCTTCGAATGTTGGATAGAAATTTTATTTTTTAACGGTTAGGCTTAGCTATTTTTCGTTCAATGTAGGTATATTGATGTTATATTCTTATAGCTTTTTCGCAATTTGTTCATTATCGTTTTTTTCTCTGTTTTACAGCACTGATGATGAAACGTTTGTTATTAAAAGAATGTTCCCTTTTATATTGGTTCTTCTTTTTATCTTGCGTATTAGATTTCAAAAAAATCGCCCTTTTAATTCTATGAATTTTCTCTATGACACAAGACTAAGTTCACCTTGAACACGCCTGACATGCACTAATCACCTTTTCAGGAGGAAGACTTTATCAGTTCTCGGTTAAATCAGCAGCTCCTTTATGAAGCTCCATGTACCTCTCGCGCATCCTGTCTAATCACTTTCTCTCCACTCGACAGCCATTATTCTCTCACGGAAACGACTATTCAAAAGATGAAATGCAGATACACTATTGAAAAACCAGCGATAAATTATTCATAGACTCTTTTTTCTCTTCGCGTTTTCCTTCAACGGCAATGCTTGACGGCAGTGCTAATGTTTAATCATCATTGAGTGGAGAAGCAATAACTGCATGCTGGGTTATCTTTCTTTCCTGCCTCATGATAACGCATTGCAATAACTTATACGATAAATCATTCTCTAAATATACATCGCTTTGTTAGAGTTATGTTAAAGTGAGTCAATACAGCAATAATATCCTTCAGGAAGGACACAAATATTTTATTTAAGGGAATAAGCACTGCCAGGGGGAAAATGTGAGGTGCCGAAGTGACAGTTAGGTAGGCCATATTTTTGTTGAAAAAGAACAGGTTTTTCGTTTTATTACGGACAATATTTTTTCGGTTCCCTGCTGTCATGTTTTTCAACACCTATTACTTTCATCATTGACTTCCAACTTGTTTCAGAACCTTCCTTCTCAACTTACTGTTTTTATCCGCAGGGGATCTTGTGTCCGGCTCTACACTAAATGGTACCTTCATCCTCCTTCTCTATGAAACGCCTTTGTTGTGGTTGGGGAGGCTTTAAACTAACTTAGCTAAACTTTATCTAGAGCGAAAATAAACTGTGCCAAAATAATAAAAAATTTTATTTTTTGTTCCATTCTACGATTGTAATTTAACATCATAGTGCATGCTATATTATTTTAGCCTCAACTATAAGAAGCGGGGGAGGAGAGTGAAATAAAGCTCATTAAAAAAGGTTTCTCAATGCCTTCACTTACCCTCTTTCTCTGTTTTCTACAATAAACGGAAGATCCACTTCCACTCGCTCCGTCAAATGTAGCACTGAACTTCCTCTTCTGGAGTGCAGCGCTGTGCCTGAGTGCGACGCGGAGAACTGAAGGGTTGTTGAGAGGTTTATAAAGAACGCCTTCCTTTTGATAATCCTTTGAAGTTGTTGAAAATCTTCCAATGACACATGCTCATGTCTTCGCTATCTACTAAAGAAACGCCTTCCTTTGGATAATCTTTAAAGTTGCTAAAAATTTTGCACTAACGCATGCTCTCATTTTCGCTGTCTATTTAGTGCCTAATTGGCAATTTTGGTTTCAAAGGAGAGGCTCACAATTGCAAAAATGCGCTATATCTAACGCAAATATTTATGTTTCTAGCGATTACGGGAAAATCATTCGAGTACCAACAAAGAAAAAACGTAAGTTTGTATGGAACGGCCACATATGTTCGTGCCGTGAATGAACGTTGATTTTAAAAACTCAAAAAGACTACTCAGAACTCCAAAAATTGTAATGTTTCGCTGTTGGCTGACAACGGCTACGAAAATTCACGTTTCTTCAAATTCATTTAATGAGGGAAAAGAAGTATGATTTACAAAATATCATTTTCTTTAGCGTCATCATATCTGCACGGATTTCCCGGAGCGTAATTCACGCCGGTGTCACTATCCGGATGTAATGAGGATGATACACTGCGCTATTTCGACAGTTATAACCACAGGCTTACCCGCGGTCACTTGAAGTGATTCAGCCATGGAAGACTGATCACAGCTGTACGCTGTGGTGCGTGGATCATGTCTTGGCTGGAGAATGGTGGCGAGTAAAATCATGTTCTGGACAGGAGAAAAGAAAAAGAGTTCGATCCTGAGCGCGCGTGATGAAGACGGTAATGTGATGCGATTATGCTGTTGGAAGCGTTACGTTATTAAACCACCATGTTCTTAATGCTGATTTAGTATAATTGTTTGTGAACCTGAAGTGAAATGGACTATTTTTAAGGAATAACTTCATATGAAGCATTACGTGCTGAAATGATGCTTGGGTTGGAGGAGGGGCCGCTGAATGAGCGTTTCAAGTACCTGCTAACAGCAGGCGTAATTTTCAAGTGAAATTGAGTGTCATAAATGCTCTGATCCGCCAGTAGGTTCGTTTTAATTTCCTCTAGAGAAGATGCTTTAAGAGCGCACCCGCGTAATCCATGCATGCAAGGTGAACGGAGATTGCAGTAAATGTTGGTGATACGTTTTCAAATATCTGAATAGCAAGGAGTTGGCGTTGAAAAGTTCACAGAAATGGAAAAAATACATATCGGATTTCCTGAGAACTCTCACGAGCACAGATGTACGATCCGAAGGACTCTTTTGTAGCGTACAAAAAACAACAGCTCCGCTCAAATTGAACTACAAGCTATTACTGGATAACGCACGCAATCAAAATAAGAAATTCTCATTCTATGATTAAATGCCAGGCTCTGGAATTTCTATCCTTGTTAAAAGTCATGTGAAAGTCAGACACTCAAAGGCCTTTGCATTTTGAATCCTGTGAAGTGTACTCGTATATAGGCACAGCATCGGCCATCGTTTCGCGTCGATACTTAAAAATGAAAAAGAATGCAACAAACAGTGAAGAAAAATAAATGCAACAAACAATGAAGGAAAAGGAATGCAACAAACAGTGAAGGAAAAGGAATGCAACAAACAGTGAAGGAAAAGGAATGCAAAAAACAGTGAAGAAACAGGAATGCAACAAACAGCTTCAATCGCACAATTACTGAGATTAATTTAAGTTGAGTAAATTCTTGGTCTTCACGACAAGGAATCTTCGTTACGCAGGTAAAATAGTAGAACAAAACCCGTTGCTCAGCTCCGAAAAATATTACGTTTAGTCTCGGCTCCCATGAGACAAAGTCCGAGTTGAAAAAAAAAGGTTGAACGTTCGAGTCTGTGCTGTCAGCTGGGTCAATTACTTTGTCGCTTTGTTAGAAGTTTCAAGAAGAAGACAGGCGAATTTATCTGCACAGCTGCGGGTCTCGAGTTGCTACAATCTTGAAATACGTGCCATTCAGCAGGCATGGAGACACTGTGATTTATCGAATCCAAGTGGCCTTTAACTCTCTTGTAGTTTTTGATAGTTGACTGTGTGCCTCATAATACAGTCTTGAAACAGAAGCAGCATGTGGTGACGTACGAGGTGTCTGGAAATTATCGCTCTTTAGAAATCGCCTAACATGCCCACCAAGTTGCTGAAATACCGGAAAACTTCAGGGAAAAAATAGAGAAAAAGAAGGAAAAGAAAAAAAAAGTTTATTTAAAATTAAGATGATACAAAAAGATGGTACATCTTTTGTTTTTAAAATATCTTAGAGTAAATACACTTATATGATACACATGAGTATTGTAATACCCATGTCACTAGTCTAAAACCAATGATTGAGGGCAATGTATTCCTAATGTTGCTTAATCTAGATTTGCTAATATATCTAACTACAATTATGAAAGAAAACACAATTTCAGCGACGATGCATTATTGAGAACACTCTTTTTAGTGCACACCTACAGTGACATACGAGCTCAGGGACTTGCGGTATAAGGAATTTATTGAAAATAAAACGAAGAGTTAAAAAAGACGTAAATGTCAGGCCAACAATATCCAAGTGTGTAAAAGGATTTTTTTACAGACTCAGTGCTAGCACTACATAGAGGCGAGCGGATCTGGTGCTCGTAACTGCTAAACGTAGTCAGAGCGCGCAGGAGATGGCATTGAAGCAGCCAAAGTAAAAGAGAAAAAATGCATACTGAATAATCATCTCGAATTTTTTAGTTTCCATTTAAGTTCAATTTAGTTTCCATTGAAGCAGTCCAGGTAAAAGTGAAAAAATGCTCACTGAATAATTTTTTCGAATTTTTTGGTTTCCATTTGAGTTCAATTTAGTTTCCATTGAAGCAGTCCAGGTAAAAGTGAAAAAATGCACACTGAATAATTTTCTCGAATGATTTTAGTTTCCATTTAATTTCAGTTTAATTCCGTTGAATCAGTCCAGGTAAAAGTGAAAAAATGCACACTAAATAATTTTCTCGAATTCTTTGTTTTCAATTTAACTTCGACGCACTTAAATTAACCGTGCAATGCGTTAAGAAAATCGAGATGACTGTCACAAGACACAGCCGGTTGCCGCAAGTCTCTAATCAGTGTTTACATGTCCACGCATCCTTCTGATATCTCGCTTTAAAAATATCACTCATCGACTAGCAAACCTTGTTATTCCGTGGCAGTCAGCCCCATACACAATTTGCGTTAACCAAAATACATTATCAAACTTAGAATAACTTGACCAAAATTTTTAAATAGATTTTTCGTTTTTCTCCCTATCTTTTAATTAAACAAACATTGACATGGGGTGTTTTGACACTCCTATAAGTATTCCAACTATGGACCTTCATGTTAAAACATTTTAAAAACCAGAGTAACACATACTATGTAATAATTTTATTGGAAATGAACTTTTTTCCTTTCTCGTACACGGCGGACACTCGGTCGAGTTTCGGTACAATTGACATTTTAAACCCATAGTATCTTAAACCCATAGTATTTTAAACCCATAGTAAACCCATAGTAAACCCTATGCATTAACACGGCGTTGGCTATATGACTCGTCGGCGGTTCGTGCTTACGTTTTTCCTGCTGCAAAACGACCCATCGAGGGTCGTTTGAAAACTTTTGACAACCTTTAAAAATTAGTTGTATATAATGGACCCAGTAAATGTTTGGTTTTTATAATACTGATAACAATTTATTAAATTTGAATTTGAGTTAATTATTGTACTTAGTTTAACCCATTGCAGTCAACGTATTTAAATTATTGGAAATAAACTTTTTTCCTTTCTCGTACACGGCGGACACTCGGTCAAGCTTCGGCGCCGCATGCCTGGAAGCGCACGGCGGTGTGAGACCGTCGCCTGTACGACACCCGGCTTCGGCAGCTGAACAAACCGGTTTCCTTGACGGAATGCTTAATTCTAAGCCGGATGCGGCTTCTTATGTTGATTGCCTATTTATGAAACCTTGCTTTGGACCGATAGCAGACATGGATATCCGTTGTTTCATAGTTTGTGTTAAACCTACGCTATGAAAGTAGGAATCTATTTTTTTAATATCCTGTTCAAAGAAACACCGACAATTCGACTTTAAAAACCAACCAACTAGTTAAACATATTCTTAGTGTGCGCTCTAGGCAGGATTTATAAGCCTTGTGATTGTTGTAACTGTGACGTGACTGATTAGGATTAACCTCATTTAATATGGTCAGCTACTATTGTTCGAACATCTAAATCCCCAGTGCGGCTAAATGCATCCTCTCGAAACATTCTATTAAAATCGAGCAATACGTTGATGTTTAATTAAAACACTGTCTGCGACCACATTAGACACCGAATTAACCCAATGCCTCCCGCATGATATAGGAGGCATTGGTTAATCGCACCAACATTCGAGACTTGAGACAGGCGTGGGGTGTTGGGCGAGGGCGTTCCCCCAATTAGGCCGAGTGCGTTAGCACTTGACCGCGCCAGCAGTTACCAGCTTCCTCGACAAGCAAGCGAATATCGGGACAGGATTTATCAATCGATATTTTAAAGGGAGCCCGTTGAGCAGCATGCAAGGAACAAAGGACAGGGCGACGCCAGCGCCACCTACGCCGCGCGCTCGCTTCAACTGCGCTCCCCACTCTGACTTGCTGGGCAACACTTCTGGCCAAATATTTGGAAGATTTGTGAATATTTTGTCAACATTTCGTGACACTGATAGGATGAGGGGACTTTTCAAAAGAAAACATCTTTTATTGCTCATAAAGAACATGTCTTAGATTCTTCTTATAATGAAACGTTAGTTACAATACTTGTATTTGCGAGTGGACAAACAGAGGTATTCTGAGTTATTCTTAGCATTGATTTTGTGAACTTTTCCATCAACGTCTCAGAAGCATCTTTCATTCTTGGATGGGTTAGATCTCACCTATAAGCAGCTTAAGAAAGCAATCAATCATAATTTAGAGTGATTTTTGTTTATTTTATTTTTTTTTGCTAAATCTGAATGGAAAAATCTTTTGAACGAGAAAAATGGCCACACTTCAAGATAGATTTTCTACTTTACCTCAAAAGAAAGATTTACGAATTCCTTCAAAACAAGAGCAGCTTCCATAACCGACGGCAGTGTCTCAGATCCGAGTTTACGTGCTTCGCTTCAACCTCTATTTCGGACATGAATTGCTCATCAGTCTTGCTTGAAATCATCTCTTTTTTCAAACGATCAATGTGTTGATTTAGACTGGACACTGAAATATTTCAGTAATTGTAAGTAATTTTTATCAGAGAAACTAAATTATACTCGATAGACCTTACCAAGCTCATGCACCCAATTTTTACTAAAGGGCCGAAAACGATACGTTTGTGCACAAAAAACGAATTCGTAAGTCTGTTCTAATTTTTGATATTTTTTGCTAGGATACTCGGTTATGCCTCGTATATTTGGTAAACACATGTTCAATGCATTAGTCAACATGCCAGAATTTGAAAACTAGGTAGTCTTAATGTCTGAGTCGGATATTTGACACACCTTTAATTTAAGTCCACGATCAGGAGAGTATCTGAGTAGTGTAGGAAGATTTCCAAATTAAACAAAGGACGTTTAAGGATAGATGCAGTTGCTAATTCTAGTTATTGGGACAAACTGCCTACACGAAATAAATGTGCGGTAACTAACGTTTTCGGTTCGCTGGGCTACATTTCAGTGACAAGTAAAAGCTTCAGCGCTTGCACTCATACGGACAAGCAATCTGCAGTGACTGGTATCGAATGTCTTCATTTGATCTGTCCAAGCGTCAGCTTTGTAAAATCAGCGCTGTACAATGGTCCTAAACCTTGCGTAACCCTAGGTTTTGATCATTTTTCATCATTGCTATTGCATAATTTTCTTGTATGGTTTTATATTAATATCAATGAACTACAAGGCATTCAAACTGTTCAGCCAGCATCACTTTTGAAAGAAGTTAACTCGTAAAATCACAAATTCATAAATTTTACGGGCCTACCAAATAGAACATAGTATTTCTTGAATGCAAATTAACAAAGCCAGAAAAAAATTTTTCTTTCACTCATTAATCTGCAGCAAAAAATTATGACTGAAAGATGTTAGGGTACTGTATGAAACAGCAAACAATAGTTAGAACAGTCAAACCTGCTTTTCATATAATTAAAGTACAGTATTGTAAGTTATTTTAAGATGACTGCAGAGCATTTGGTGCGTGCACGAGCAAGTTCGTAGTCTTAGGAGCGATCAATAGAGGGCGAGAGATGCGTGAGGAGAGGCTTGCGCGGCACTGAGCAGCATTGCTGTGAGCCCACCGCGCACTGAACTGGGTAACGAAGTGTGAAGTTGGGCCCTCAAGTCTGGGTTGGAATTGAATGCTGGAAATTGGTCGAGTCTGAGTTCTAGTTCCGCGATAACTGAGGGCAAAGCGCCCTCCCCAAAAAAAGCATCAGACAGGAATGGAGTTCATGACTCAGTGTAAATGCAGTTTGAAATGCTGGGGGGCAACACACCTCACAGGCTTATGATAACTGCGTCGGTTATAATTTGTATTTGGGACTTGAGCATCAGCAAAAATATTGCCATCAATGTTATGACGCAGTCTGATCCGCATTTTGTTTTAATGACTACATGCGTGCCTTTTGCGTAAAATCTCAAATTTGAAAGAAGACACGCTTGGTTTGAGGGCTGTGTTAAAGATTTTTCGCTCATGCAGTGGGCTTTAAAAACGTTTTCCTTAGTAAAAATAATTATGGCTTCCTCAAGGACTTATCCTTGAGTCATTTGGTTTTCTATTTTGATTAATGATTCCTTTCCAATGCCATTAGATACAAGATTCTTTTTGAACTTGTTATCACTGATCAAGTTTCTGTCTAAATTACACCGATAAGTTACCAACAACTGTGGAATAAACTGGTATCTGTGAAGTAATTTGAAATCACGGTAAGTAACGCCGAAATGACCTGAACCTGAACACGAGCAAAAATGGAGTGAGTTATTTTTAGATTCAAGGATACAATTAGCAAATTAACCTAGGCTAAATGGCTTCAAAGAATGATGTACGTATGTCGCACAATAATGAGAATACCTGTGAAAGAATGAAAAATATTTAATAGTGAGGGGTTGAATGACACTATGCTTCCGACGCTAGATTGACAAAGGTCGGGAACAGAGTTCAAGGGAAGTAGCATTCCTCCAGCAGAGAGGTCCTGAGTTCAGGCAGTGTGCGCGGAGGCAGAAACCAAGCATCAACTTTCCTCTAGAATACCGAACAAAGGCTCAGTTATTTGAGATCAATTGGCTGATGTACATTTTTGCTTAAAATATTCCACTTTATCATTACGTTCATTTAATCATGCAGGGAGCTGTGTGAAAAGAGGTGTTATTATCATGGAATAGGGACATTTTCCAAGAAACGGAGCCTGATGCATTGGTCTGTATATTACCTGCAAGAACTTAACGATCAAGCTCAACTTGGATCTTATTCCTTTAGACTACGGGTGGCCTGAAGCTATCCCAAGACACGCCATCACTGAGCACTTTCTAGCTCCACGGTAAGAACAAAACAGACAACTCGAAATGTCTTTGGAAAAGTTCGCCAGACGAACGCATGCCTGATTGTCTGAAATAAGGATTCGTCAAACGGGATTACTCGTCCGCATTTCTTTCTAGCTTAGGTGCTCTTGGCATCTGCAGTGTCATCACATCATGGTATTATGTCACTGACTACTTCAGAATGGCAACCCTACCATGAAAGATCGCATTGTGCAGCTCCCGTTGGAAAGTTTTGGTGGATACAGGGTTGTGGCGTGTGTTCATTTTGAAAGTTAACTGCGGTGGTGTAGTCTTACGTCTTTGGGCGACTATCCTTTTAGACAATCGTTCATCACTTTCAGCCAACTTCAACTTTAGCAAACAGTTTTGTTTTACAAAAAGACACAGTTCAAATGCTTACGTAGGCTGATGTTGTTGCCTCAGTGTGGTCTTTGAAACATCCACCATGCAGGTTGTCTTATCTAACACTGACATTCCAGCGACGCATGCTTTTATCATCATGCCTTTTTGCACGTGAGATATGTCTGGCACAACAGCTTTGAAGATCAAGGTAATGTCATTTTGGGTATGGTACGATAATTTGTATACTTATGCTGTACAAGAAAATGAGGAGAATTTTACTTCTTAATGTTAACCAGAAATTTCCAGAGCAAAAGCTTTTTACGAAAGAGACAACAATCAAGAGCTGTATACCATAACAATTAATACATTATATTACAGGAAATAGCATATTATGTTATAGCTAATCGAACCAAATTATTCACGTACATACTGAAATAGTCTGTATATCTGATGGAGGCAGAGATTAAGTTAAATGATAATTGCTATCGGACGTAAATCAATCTACATTCGTAATGGTTCCAAGCAAGATGAAACTGCCGCGCAAATAATATTGCTGAAAATTATTTCTATTATTTTCCTTCAACAGAACCGTTCATTTCAGAATTGCTGCTTCAATAACACTTCATTAGATACGGATTTTTCTCATACAACTTTTACGTCGGTAAACGCTCGACTGATACCTTTCCTTCCACCGTCACTAGGTGGCGGACTGCTGAGACGCGATACGGAGTTATGTAGGTCGGTCGAAGTACTACACATTTTGAACTTAATGTTCCTACCTGCTACTTTGCCCTGTATCTGTAAGTAGAAATAAAGTGTTATACCATCAAACCGTTGCATTTATACCACCAAACGTCGAAATTGACATGATGCTACCGTATAAATATGATTTCAAACAAACGTAGCTACTGAGTAAAACTTGCGCTCTCGATAAGAATCACAAGAGGAATTTCGCTCAAAGTTTCCTTGTTCCGAAAGTGGGCGAATCATCTTGCTGTGCACAACCACGTAGCACATTGCACCGCCGACATCGCTCAACCTCACAGATATGACGTAGGACTCAGTTTACTCGTCTAAAAATTATTAATTTCAACATATAGGAAGGTTCTTGTTGAGACGAAATAGTGTGAATTGTGAAAAGAAATTTGTCGTAATACGAGAGGACAAACTTCACCGATGAAATTTGGCAGGTAAGTGAGTATCCGAAACTTTTTAAGAAGCAGCCTCCTAATAGTGGAAAATGATTTTTCAAAAGTTAACGCTGAGAGATAGGGTGGGTATTTCTAGCTTATCATAGGCCTGTAGTGATGTGGTTCTCAGAGAAAGATTTTATAGCAGTCAAAATTTCTTAACCCAACAATATTTATCATGATATCCAACTAGCAGCTCACAAATTACTAGCAGCTGAACTGTACAATAACACAAAAACAACACTTGCAAAAATTTTTTGACGAGTGTATAGGGAGATTACCTCCTATTAGACTGCATGAGATCTAAAAATTTCGAAGCAAAGAAATTGCTAATAAAATTAGTCATTTTATTAAAAAAATCGAAAACGTTTCGGAGACCAGCTTCATTATCAGTTGCGTAAAAATACAAAGTATGATTAGTACTACGCAAGCCCGATGATTAATTCCAAACTGTACATCAAAGTATTACTAGCACATTTTTTTGCTCTTAAATTTTTAATTTTTCAGTGAATCTGCGTTACAAGCGAAGTGATCATTTGTTAACACAGAGATCTCAACAATGAGACTTCTTACCTCCTGCAAATGAAAGGTACTGCTCTGGCACTTACACATCAGGAGTTGCTTTCTAGATTTGGGGTGTTTTTCTGTCGCGTTAATGCGGTGTTCTCACAGCCTTGCAAGGCGTTGACCGCCTTGTCATACTTGGGGCTCTATTTTCCATCAAGTAAAGTGGTTGGAGTGAACTGCTTTGAAATTTATTTAGGCAAGCTCGCATCGAAAAAATTACGCTTGCATTTGAACCTCTACGACTACGCAAATTGATTGAGCATCTTGGTCTAGCCGGTTGAGTGTCATAGCTGAGTTGTATGAGCTTACGAAAGCTCAAAAAATTGCCTTTTCGATAATATGTGGAGTGTTCCACAAAAACAGGGACTCTTCCTCAAACTTTAATGTCTGAGTTATCGGGTGGTATTTCTACGCAGGGTATGTGATATTTTACTCATCAACACATCTTTTGTCAATATCAGGCGCCTTACAGTGGAACAAACTTCCCCTGAGTATTAAAATCCCTCACAGACCGAGAGAATTTAAAGCTAAATAATTCGTCATCTTGCGTCTCAACGATAATTCTTCGTTACAGAACATACTGAACAAGCATTGA
>JACJUY010008529.1:17866-37384 GCA_014220935.1 Platorchestia sp. MABIK | reverse complement strand
GACTTTTGAGGTTGAAATTCCTCTATCGGTAACGAGAGGCCGAAAGGCCCAGCCTCGTATCGTAACAGAATGATCGTTATGTTACGTTAAGTTATGTTAAGTTACGTTAAGTTAAGATACATTAGGTTAGGTTACCTTAGGTTAGGTTACCTTAGGTTAGATTAGATCAGTTCAGTTAGGTTATGCCACCGCTATAAGTCGTTGAATACTCGTTTTCCCTGGAAAGTGCGTAAATTAATTATTGTTTATTTCAATCTAATTACCTTAAACAGGCAACAAAAATTGAAAATCGGTTAGTCAGTTCTTCTTAGCATTTATCCAATTTTTGTTTGTCAATTTTTTAAAATATAAATTTTGTTCTATTATGTATTGATTTATTTCAAAATCTTCTGATAAAATAAATTTAATTCTTAATTCAATAAAATGTACTCAAGTAAAAAGTGTTTATACCAAATCAGAGATTTGTTGTGCTCAAAGGATCACCCAAAGAAATATTTTCCAAATTATTTCTCTCTGTGTAAAATATAGAATGTTTATTTATATGAGATATTTATTTTATAGAGTTAGATAAATTTTTTCCTCTGTTACTTGTTAAGTTAATGTGTAGATCAAATAAATACCCATGTTCCTTATATTTGTTTGGTTACTTTTGTAACAATGATTTCTTTCATGAACTCATTACTTTTATGAGTTATGACCTTGTGTTCTTTGTATCTTCATCTATGGTAAAGCATTCCATCAAATGATTTTCAATTCTTTTTTCTAATGTTGCCACAAAGCTGTGGGATGCTCATTCTTCATTTTGTTAAAGTAGGGGACCACTCTTTTAGGTGTAACTTCAAGGATGCTCAAACTCAGTGACTCCATAGAAATAATCCATTAACATCTTATAAAAGGAATCATGTTGATGACCAATTTAGTCTAGTATATGTTAGATGTGATGAGATGGCTTGCTAAAATGAAAGGTTGATTGGTAATATTTGGATGAGAGATTGCTTAATTGGTCATTAGATATACGATTGAATGAAGGAAATGATTGAAGATCAATGAATTAATAGTTTCCTAAGATTACAAGGTAAAGTGTTTCTATGTTTTGCTCAAATAGATGAAGTGTTGTAACAAAATTGGTAAAATAGGAAACCCTATTTGACAATAGTGAGTGCATGTGTTGCAGATTTCATGGACCTTAGTAGGTATAAGTAAGGTGTAAAGAATTAAGATAACTCAAGCTACACCTCAATCTTGTAGACCTAAGATTTTGATGTCTACTTTCTGTTTAAATGGCAAAGTTTCTTTGTTCAATAGTTTAATTTGACTTTTTCTGAAATATAGAATGTGTTCACTTTGCTGAAAGTTGATGCTGTTGTTCATTTCACAGGGTTCGTACATGCAGCATACACATTTGGCATTGAGTCGCACATCTCCCAATCCAACATAAATGGTGCCCTGGTGCCTCCAGCTGCTCTTGTGAGCATCATCCAGAAGGGCCTCCTTTATACTGAGGTTGAAATTGGTGTTGGTGAGGTGAGCATCCTTGTGAAAATTTAAGGCTGTTTGACCACAGTACCACGCATGGTTTGTATGTGCAATAATTTTTTTTATAGGTTTGGTATCATTTTAATGGCAAGTCCAGTATATTGTTTGTTGTTAGATACAGTAGTTTTCTTATCAAATTTAATATATTTTCTATGGTAAATCATGATTAGTTTTGTCTCACTTATATTAATTTAATAGTGGGTCAAGAATATATTTTACCAACTCCAAAATTGTTTTGCACTATCTCAACAACACTTCAATGATAACCCTTAAACTTTGTTGATAAGAATTTGTAGTCTCTACCTAATCTGGATTTGTTTCATCAAATCTAGCATTTCTTTGCTTTGTTCAGGTTTATTTACTGAACATTTTCTCCTGCATGTTTTTTTTGGAGTGCTTCTATTTTTTGGGAAACAAAAGGGGCCAGATATTGAGTTGACATGTGAATGTAAATTTCATCACACTTGATATAATTAGCAGGTGTAGTTAGCATTTATATTATTAACTTAGGATGTTTGGTATCTGATATTAAATGAGATTATAAAATGTCTTTAAATTTCTTGTTTGTGTAAATATTGAATTACTCATCATTTATATTGTCATAACAGTTTACATTGGAAAAAGTTAACTTGATAAGAGGGAGAAATACTTGAATTGCTTTAGGCAAGTGTTATGTTGTACATTATATATAATTTTACTTCATGAAAATTAATACTTAGGTGTTAATTTCTCTTATGTTGACAAGTGAATGTTTTTTGAGCACCAATGTGTTGACAACCTGTGGATTATTTGTGCATTGCCTGTGCATCATCTGGCTTGACTGCTATTTGGTTCATAGTTTTGTGTAAAGTGTGCTAGCTTTACAACTTCATTTACAGTAAAATTTAGTACATGTTTTTATGCTGCAGGATGGCGTTGAGCGGAGCATTGAAAGCCTGTCCCTCATTGATGCTGTCATGCCCAATGTCATAGTGAACCACCAGCAGCAACTTCAGCAGGAGCAACAACAACAAAATTCAACAAGCACTAACAGCAACAACAACCAACAGCACCAACATCAGAGACCTGCAGTCAAGACTGAAATTCAGACTGCCAATGGTGATGACTGTGAGTGAAGTAGTATCTGAGGGCATTTTGTGTGTTCTTTCTTATGTCATATTTTTTTATACACTCTTTAACTTGATTTTTGAGTTTTCTCATTGTACTACGCCTATCATCAGTTACATTTCCAGACTGTGAGCTCATCTAGCTTCCTTTTAGGTACCCTGGAGTTCATCTCTCAAAGATGAAAGCTTCCAAAAGCTCTACCTATACAACATTAATAGTTATACATTTTCCTTGGCTGATCAGCTCAACATCATGGTGTCTAACTCTTGCATGATCTCAATACTTTTTGCTATATTTACTGTTAAAACACTTAAATTATTTTGACGATTATAAAATAATGATGTAATATAATAATAGGCTAGTGTAATGGTGTGCTTACCTGTGTACAACAGGCTCCATTACAAATTTTGCTACCCCGAACAGCCTGCTCTGCTGGTGGTGCATCATCTACCGGCACTGGATCAGGTGCTGGTGGTGTGGGCTGTGGTGTTGGTGGTGGCAGTGGGGGAGGCAGCAGTGCAGGCAGTACTGGAGGGGGTGGGGCAGAAAGCATGGATGTTGACAGCAGCGTCGAGATCCCCGTCACCAAGGCAACCATCCTGAGGGGTCATGAGAGCGAGGTCTTCATCTGTGCCTGGAACCCAACCACGGATCTTCTTGCTTCTGGGTGAGTGCTTCAAATTATTCCTTCTAAATTTTCTGTTTCACACTGACTTTTGTGCTGTAAACTTGACTGGAAGTTCTTTAAAACCCACTTGGCATTTAGTTGGACAAGTTTTCTTAATTTTACTTCATACATCGTAGGTATAAACTGCGCTGCAAAGGCTTTCTTGTCTGTGTGGTGGCTGCAGATGATGCAGATGGACTTTTGTCTTCAGGAGTTTGTCTTATTTTTTGTCCTGGAACCCTTACTGTTGTCAGAAAGGGGTATGGGTGAAGCACTTTCCTCCATGAGCTACTGTTGTCTGATGTCAAATTTAATTACCCATATTTCAGCTGAAAACTTTTGAATGTTGGTTCACTGAACTAATTTTGTAGTTATTGGGATAAACCCTCATTTGCATTTTTAATCTACAAAATGTTTGCAGAATAAAATTGCATCAACTTATCAGGAGTGAACAATGACTACTAAAAAGTAATAATAAATGACTGTGCTCTCTCAAATAGCGATTGACTGTCTTCTTGTCTGTAAGTGCCTAATTTGACCTGAGAAAGTGCTCTCTAATTTTGCTGCACAAAATTTTTTACTTTCCTGTCGCTGCAATGGCCTGGCAGAGATTAAGGAGCAAGCATTGGAATCTTGCCGTAGGAAGATTTTCATTTCATGGTTAGCTATTACCTTACTAGATAATTACGAGCTTTAAATAAATAAAAAGGACCCTCGAGCAACACGTTCGTCTTCCCTACAAGTCTGAGTGCTTGATGTGGCCGAGTGGTTAAGAACGCGCTCTTCACGGGAAGGTGTCGGGAGTTGGAATCCCGGTACTGCCGCTCGATGTTTCTCCTCGTTGGGAAAAGGGTGAACCTAGCCACAATTCCTCACTCTAACGAGGTGTCGGAAATGAGTGTAACCGGGGGTATTCGTCATTGCGTCCTGATGTTAGTTATAATTCATTTGAGAAACGAACGCACAAGATGGCATGCATCAGGCTTGATTTCAAACATCCTCTGACTGGCACGCATGTGCAGGTCGGGTGACAGCACGGCGCGCATCTGGAACCTGAGCGGAGTGGATGTACCCTCCGCGTCTGGGGCCGGCAGCACCGCCCTGCCCGTGTCGTCGTCCCCAGCAGGAGCTGGAGGCCCTCCTGCCCCGCACCAGCTCGTGCTCAGGCACTGCATACAAAAGGGCGGCACCGAGGTGCCCAGCAACAAGGACGTCACTTCTCTCGACTGGAATGTAAGGGCTGAGCTTCTGTTGTCCATAGCCTCCTTCAGTGAAGCCTGTTGAGATGTTAAGAAAGTCGGGAATGTATGAGGTCCCGAGCTCAGGGTTAGGTAGGCCTTCGTTTTGTTGAAATAAAATAGGTTTTTGTTCTGTTACGGACCATTTTTTTTTTTAATCACAGTTGTCCTGTTTTTCTTCACCTACTGCTTTCTTCTTGTACTTTTATCTTTTTCCATGAACTTCTTTCTCAACTTACTTACTTACCTTCTGCATAGATTCTGCATTCCCTTATCGCCATACCAAATAGGGCCTTCCTTCTTCCTCTCTTTGGAACGTTTTTTTTAACGGTGAGAGAGGCTTAAATTATGAATAAATCTTTCGGTTCACTGCTGTCCTGTTTTTCAACACATACTACTTTCTTTTTCAACTTTTATCTTGTTTCATGCATTGATTCTGCATTCCCTTAACTCCATACTCAATGGTGCCTTGTTTCCCCTCTTTGGAACGTCTTTGTTGCGGTTAGGGAGACTTAACCCTTCTGAGTCTGCTGGGACATATGTGTCCCACTAGATATTTTGAAAGTACAGAGGGCTATATATGTCCCTGAAACGTGTTCTGTTACATCAAAACAGGCAGTTATAGGTTCAGCAACTATTCGCGCCACTTTTTTGCTATCTATTGCGCAATATCAGAAAGCAATAGCGCCCAGTTGGCCCGCTAATACTGATGATGTCATTTTTTTAAAGTTTTTTACAGATTTTTTCTAGGTTTTTGCAGATTTCTGTGCAGAGTAAAATTAATGGTGTAATACTAGAAAGGAAATATACATTCAGGATTATTGAACCCTTTTGTTTGTGACTGCCTACTGGGATATAATCATCCCAGTACACATAAGCTCACATGTCTGCTGGGACACCAGAGGGCCAATGCCATAATCCGTATAATATACATAAAATAAATAATTTTTTTTTGCTTAATCTGTTTCCATAAGGGTAATGGAGCTGAAGCATGTATTTTTGCCTGTCTAGATCAATTTTGTGAAAGCTGACTCGAAAGGGTTAAACTAACATCTAACCTGTTAAAAGAGACACTTGTGAAGCTTTTGAGTCTAAAGCTTCACTCGTGGAGCTTTACTGGTAAGTAAAGCATTTGAGTAAGCAAAGCTTCACTTTGAGTCATTCAAGTTTTTGTTAGTGAACAATGAAAAATGCTTAAATCTGGTCTTTGAATGTGTTATTTTTAGTAACTTCATTATTTCAATGTGCTTCGAGTAAAAAGTATTTAAATTTAAGAATTTTAGAGTTTGTTGAATACTTGTGCATGTCTCTGTACATACCAGTCATTTTCTTACATAGATACCAAGAATTCCAAAGTAGATGCCAGTGGTTTTGTAAAATAGAAACTAGTTATTTCGTAATCTAGATATCAATTATTTTGTAGCTTAGATACCAGTTATTTCCTAACAAAGGTACCAACTATTGCCTAACAAAAGGTACTACCTATTGCAGTTATTGCCCTACAAAGATACCATTTGTTTCGTAACATAGATAAGAGTTTTTTGTAGTCTTGATACTGCTTGTTTCCTAACAAAAATGCCAGTTATTTCCGAATAAAGATACCAGTTATTTTGTAACATAGATACCTGTTATTTTATAACCAAGATACCAGTTACTACGTAGCATAAATACGAGTTATCTCGTGACAATAGATATCGTGCGCTGTATAGCATAGCCGCCATTCATTGCGTGACACTGAAGGAAGAAGCACAATACCCAATATTTGTGTGTCACTCTACACCTTTTTCTCTTTAATTCTAATTGATTGAGGTTTAATTTAAAAGAATTGAATATGGACACTATAAATATGTATACTAAAACTTTGTATGCATGCTATAACTATACTACAACATGTTTACTATAACTATGTATATTATTACTATACTATAATATGTGCGCTGTTACTATGTATATTATAACCATACTGTAATATGTACACTATAACTTTGTGTGTGTACTATAACTATACTATAATAGTTTACTATAACTATGTATATTATTACTATACTATAATATGTACGCTGTTACTATGTATATTATAACCATACTGTAATATGTACACTATGACTTTGTGTGTGTACTATAACTATACTATAATAGTTTACTATAACTATGTATATTATTACTATACTATAATATGTACACTGTTACTATGTATATTATAACTATACTGTAATATGTACACCATAACTATGTATATTATAACTATACTGTAATGTGTACGCTATAACTTTGTGTGTGTACTATAACTATACTAAGATATGTATACTATAACTACACTATAATAAGTACACTATGACTTTGCGCAGTGTGACGGTACGCTGTTAGCGACCGGCTCGTACGATGGCTACGCTCGCATCTGGACCAACGACGGGCGCCAGGCCTCCACGCTTGGCCAGCACAAAGGCCCGATCTTTGCCCTCAAGTGGAACAAGAAAGGCAACTACATCCTCTCGGCTGGCGTTGATAAGGTAGAAATGAAAGAAAGAAAAATGAAAAACAGTCCATTTCCGAGAAAGATGGTAGAATGCAGTTACCAGAAATAAATATGGGCTCTGCAAACCCAAACAAAAGTAGGAAACGATTTCATCGATGTCACTATTTGCGTTCGTTTAGATTTAAAATGCCCGTCTCTTTTTCTTTGGGTGTGCTCTTTACGTATGTTTTTTATGACGTTGTGATGGTTGAGCTCTTAGTTCTTTCTTTTACATTTAAAAGAAGATTCTTTCTCTGTATTCTTTTGATAGTATACTTGTTGGTGGTGTGTAGCAAGGTCTCTGATGGGATTCTCCTTTTGAAACCAATATCAAACCATTCAAGTATCATTATATTATCCTGACAGTACGATAGTTTTTCTGATGACATCTAATTTGAAGTATTCTGATCTTTTTGGTTACTTATTGTTTTAGTCGCATAAGTGTGCATTGTATAATGTGGATGATGTTCTATCTTAAGTTGAGAGTTGTTCTTCGTAATTGTAATGCAAAGATTTCAACTTTGGCAAGTATGTGAAGCAAACATTTCAAGAACTCTCATTTAATGTTTGGTCCTATATGTTGACCCTTCAGGTGGAGACAACTATTGTCTCTATGGTAGTTATCGCTGCCAAGGGGAGAATGTGTAGTCCTGAGTTAAAATTAAGGTTGGACTTTTTCTTGTTCTATAATAGGTTTGTGTTCTGCAACAGAACATCTTTTTTCGGTGCACAGCTATGCTCTCTTCCGCAGCTATTATTTATTCTTCAATATTTATGAATATCATGTTTCATGAATTTTTTTCAATCTTATTGTTTTTATGTGCAGAATGTGGACAAACCTTGCGCATAGATTCCTCGTTCCTCTGTTTTGTAGTAAATTATGCTTTTTTCCTTCCGTTTTTGAGAATGCATTTGTTGTGATACACACATTTTGCAGACCACTATCAAGCTACAAAGGAACACAATGACAATGAAGATGCACACACTTCCCAGACAGCAAGGAAAGAACACAATGACAATAAAGAGACACGCATTCTGCTGACTGTAAGAACGCAATTACACTGATGATGCACTCTACACAGACCGCTATGAAGCTACAAAGAAAGAACGCAATAACACTGATGACACACTCTACACAGATCGCTATGAAGCAACAAAGAAAGAACGCTATAATACTGATGACGTACATTTCGCAGACCACGATCATCTGGGACGCGTCGTCAGGCCACTGCCGCCAGCAGTTCGCGTTCCACACGGCCCCCGCGCTGGACGTGGACTGGCAGACCAACACCTCCTTCGCCTCCTGCTCTACTGACCAGTGCATCCACGTGTGCAGCCTCGGCCAGGAGAAGCCCATCAAGTCTTTCAAGGTATGTGTCTGTGTGCTCATTATATACCTGGTTTAATCCTATTTTTTTTGCCCATTGACTTGAATTGCTTTGTATAATCCTGTTTGTTTAACGCTCAACTTGACCAACTAATGGTTCATTTTAACCCTGTGGATGTCTATTTGTTTACTGCTTGCCCTGAACAACTGTGAGTCTTAAACCCTGTCAGTCTAAATTTAATTTAAACCCTGTGAGTTTAAATTTGTTTACTCCTCGACTTTACTAACTAATATTTCATCGTAACCCTGTGCGTTCATCTACTTGTATGATTCGTAGTGTATTTTATGGTATCATTTGTATGTGCGGTCTTTATTATTGCTGGGAGGGAAGGCAAATGAAATTTCAATGAATCTGATCTTTGGTCACTTGGATTTACATGGTACTGGAGGGCTTAGCAAACTTAGTTGTCCATTTGTTGCTACCATAGTTGTAGGATTGGTGGCCCTTAAATATTTCGCACCTTTTGGGCAGTTCTTCTTTGTATAGCTAAGTCGTTTGGTCACTTCAAGTATCATGTTTCTACCTGGAGAGTGATGCTAAAGTATCTACTGTAGATATTTCATGATAATTAGTATTTCAGAGTATTAAGTCATGCAAGCAACTAGATAAGACGTGAGAGAGATTTTGTGATGGTAGGTTGTGTACTGCGATAGACTGAACATCATCAGCGTCATGCCCGATGTTGGGAACATCATGTCCAGTGTTAGAAACATTATGTCCGACGTTAGGAACATTATGTCCGACGTTAGGAACATTATGTCCGACGTTAGGAACATTATGTCCGACGTTAGGAACATTATGTCCGACGTTAGGAACATTATGTCCGACGTTAGGAACACTATGTCCGACGTTAGGACTATTATGTCTGACGTTAGGACTATTATGTCTGACGTTAGGACTATTATGTCTGACGTTAGGACTATTATACACGACGTTATTACATGCATAACGCTAGAAACATGTGGAATGTTATGTCCAACGCGAGAAACATCACACCTGACGTTGAGAAGGTTCTTTAGTTGAGTAAATTTTATGTACCATTTGTGTTTGGCGGTAAATGTGTTGGCTCTTTTTAAACCCAATTATAGTGATAACATTTTCACTACTCAAAGTGTGTCAACTTTTAATGAATTTTTTTTCAAACGTGTGGTATAGCGTATGTGTTGAATACGCGGGAGTATTACGAGGTGCTAAAATTATTAATTTTGTACAATAGATCACATGTAGGTGTCAGTCCAACACATTGGAGTAATGCTGTCAATTTAACGCAATAAAGTATAGGTATCAACTCGACACAATGTAGTATTGGTGTCAGTTGCACACAGTTGAGTTAGTATTGGTGTTTCATTCATTAATATTTCATTCATTGGCGTTTCATTCATTAGAGTTTCATTCATTAGAGTTTCATTCATTAGAGTTTCATTCATTAGAGTTTCATTCATTAGAGTTTCATACATAAGAGTTTCATTCATTAGAGTTTCATTCATTAGAGTTTCATTCATTAGAGTTTCATTCATTAGAGTTTCATTCATTAGAGTTTCATTCATTAGAGTTTCATTCATTAGAGTTTCATTCATTAGAGTTTCATTCATTAGAGTTTTATTCATTAGAGTTTCATTCATTAAAGTTTCATTCATTGGTGTTTCATTCATTAGAGTTTCATAGAGTTTCATTCATTAAAGTTTCATTCATTGGTGTTTCATTCATTAGAGTTTCATAGAGTTTCATTCATTGGTGTTTCATTAATTAGTTTCATGCATTAATTTTTCATACCTTGGTGCTTCATTGTACTCATTGATGACATTGATGGCATTGCGTCGTAGCGGTGATATTGACGTGACGTGTTGCAGGGCCACAGCAACGAAGTGAACGCCATCAAGTGGGACCCTCAGGGCAACCTGCTGGCCTCCTGCTCCGATGATATGACGCTCAAGGTGGGCTGGGTGATGGTGCTGGTGTAGGTGTGGTGGTGCTGGTGTAGTGAGGGTATTGTAGTTTTGGTGTGTTGGTGTAGTGAAGGTGCTGGTGTTGCTGTTGTGACTGTGCTGTAGTTGTGGTGGTGGTGCTGATGCTGTGACTGTGCTACAGTTGTAGTGGTGGTGCTGTTGATATGTCGATGCTTTGGTTGTGGTGTTGTGGAAGTTGCTGTAATTGTGGTGGTGGTGGTGGTGCTGATAGCGTGATTATAAAAGGCATTGAAGAGGTGTTGTGAGAAGCGCCGAAGTGAGGCTTGGGGGTGATTGTAAGGAGCATTGAAGTTGAGTGGTGATGGTGGTGTAGTTGTTGGAGGTGATGGAGGGCAGTGTTGACAGCTCTTCCCATGTTTTAAAAATGTTGCAAAATGAGGCCTCGAAAGCACTGCTTATTCTCTCCGCTCAGTGTTGAAATTTGTGTGACCTGTACGAAATGGGTATCCACTTATTTCAAACTGGACAACATTGCTATCGGCTTCCAGTTGTGAGAAGTATGTTGAAGCTCTTATAACTTGAAGCTTCTTGTAGGTCAACACAATAATGACTTGCTGATCAATTGGTCCTGTTCCCTGATCTGAGATGAGGGTGCTGAAGAAAAGGGTTTTCAGTCCCCTTGTTTCCGAGGTGTTGCTTTCTGACTATTGTACCGATACACCTGCACAATCTTGCGCTCTGAACTCGTTTCTTTGTGTTCTGTGGAGTATGACTTAGGAGTGATGCCCATCATAAAAGAAACAGGGTAGCATCAAACCAGTCTTTTTTTTGTAAACCGTGCCACAAAGGTGACGTCATGACATCAAATCAATAGCAGCGCTCAAATTGCATCGAGCAACACTGCTAGCCCAAATCTGTCACCGCTATTGGCCTAACGACATGTCGCAATGATGACGTCATTCAGTGTATTCGAAATAAAGCTTTTCTATTGGCTAGTTGAGCTAGAGGAGGTGTATTTTTTCACCATAGAAATGACTTTGCTTTGTTCCTGCACCATGATGATGCCTGGATGCGTGGCCTGACTTCAGAAATGACAACCGTAAAATGATCCCACCCTGATAACCATGAGAGCCATGTGAGGCGTTTACCACGACAACCACATGAACTCATTGTGACAACCATGAAAAGCTTGTCATGTTCTAACGTGTGTTCCACATGCATCAGATCTGGTCGATGCGACAAGACTCGTGCGTCCATGATCTTCAAGCACACAACAAGGAGATCTACACCATCAAGTGGTCGCCCACGGGCCCTGGCACCAACAACCCCAACATGAACCTCATCCTCGCCAGGTTAGTGCCCCAACATGAACCTCTTCCTCGCCAGGTTAGTGCTCCAACATGAACTCATCCTCGCCAGGTTAGTGCTCCAACATGAACTCATCCTCGCCAGGTTAGTGCTCCAACATGAACCTCATCCTCGCCAGGTTAGTGCTCCAACATGAACCTCATCCTCGCCAGGTTAGTGCCCCAACATAAACTTCATCCTCGCCAGGTTAGTGCTCCAACATGAACCTCATCCTCGCTAGGTTAGTGCTCCAACATGAACCTCATCCTCGCCAGGTTAGTGCTCCAACATGAACCTCATCCTCGCTAGGTTAGTGCCTCTCGGACTCGTCCTGTCAAATTGAAGGGATACTGCTGGTATGTATCATATGTAGACTAAATAGTGTACACGCGCCATTTAAAATGATGGCTGCAGCTTGATTGATAATGATTATAAGAAAGTTGTAGCCTCCATTTACCACAACAAAGATGTTCAATGAGAGGAATGATGAAGGCACCATTTAGTATGGGGTTCAAGGAACGCGAAATCTACGCACAAGGTGCATAAAAACAGTAAGCTAAGAAAGTTCATGAAACAAGATAAAAGTTGAAGAAGAAAATAGTCGAGGCCGAAAAACTAGACAGCAGTGAACCGAAAAAAGATGGTTCGTAACAAAACAAAAAACCTATTCTATTTCAACTAAAAGAAGACCTACCTAACTCTCAGCTCGGGCCCTTACACATTTTCCCCTGGAAGTACTAATTGCCATAGATACAATAGTTGTATCCCCCTGAGGGGATGATGGCTGCAGCTATGTCTCCTTGAATCTCAATCAATTTTAAGAGAGTAATGCTCTTATTTTAGGGTGTGATTTTATTTTCACAATCCTCAGTCTCTGATTACTCGAACAATAATTGAAGGCGTGATGAGCGTATCTGTGATACATGCTTCACTCTCTTTATTTATCTAGTTTTGGACACGAAACATGCGTATAAATAAATGTAAAAAAAATCACAAATGTTACCAGATAAATTGTGTTTGTACCTGCTCTCTTTTAGTATATGAATGTGTCATGAAATTGACTATTTATAGCTAGAGATGTACCGATACAATTTTTTTGGCCGATACCGATTCCGATACCCATTTTTTGACCGAAACCGATACTCCGACACTTGGAAATACAGATACTCTGACCTATACTACTACCGATACCGATACTTTTACAAATATATGAAAATAAAACCATTATAAGCCCTACATGGGTTTTTTAATAAAATTATTCACTAATATATCAATTAATATAACAATATTGACGATAAAGTTTTTGATTATGAATTATAAAACTGCTCTTGCTCTGTTAACTATATTGTAAAAAACGAACTGAAATCCGTTCGATAGATAAGTGTTTCTAATCGTATTGCAACGTAATGTAGACTAGCTCTAATAGCAACTGGTTCCAAAAGTGGACCAAAACAATCGAACGAGGTTTGAACGAAACTTCAACTAGGTTTGAACGAATCTTCGACTAGGTTTGGACGAATTTTCGACTAGGTTTGGACGAAATTTCAGCTAGGCTTGGACGAAATTTCGACTAAGTTTGGACGAAACTTCAACTAGGTTTGGACGAAACTTCAACTAGGTTTGGACGAAACTTCAACTGGGTTTGAACGAATCTTCGACTAGGTTTGGACGAATTTTCGACTAGGTTTGGACGAAATTTCAGCTAGGCTTGGACGAAATTTCGACTAAGTTTGGACGAAACTTCAACTAGGCTTGGACGAAACTTTAACGAGTCGTTGAGTAACCATGAGTCAACAGATAGATGCTAGAAAGCAATTAAAAATTACTAAATTTAATACAATGGTAAAATTGCCCTGTAAAATGCTAGATTTTGCATTTTAATGCTATTTTTTCTGCTCGGTAATAAAATTCGTACTTTAATACTAAGTTGGCAACACTGCAGCCCAGTGTCATAGTTTGATTCGTTTCCCTCACAAAGATTTTCGGTTGCGTCATCTTTCCGCTCTATTGTCGTGTGATACCGAAATTAGTATGTATGAACAAATAAGTATTCACTGTTTAGCAATCTTTATTTGCCAACTGAGGTTATTATCCGACTAAATTTAATTATAAATGATATTTTTCCCCATTTGCAGGCCTAAAAAGTAATATAATGTAGCATTAAGTCTCAGAAATAGCAGCGTGAACGCAAGCCGCATATGTATGTTCTAACGCACAATGTGCAGAAGGAAACACGGCTCTTTTCGGTTTAGGGGCCAATCGAANGTCACGCAAACTCACACAGACAGGAATCTATCATTTATGTGAGTGCCTACCTGACGTGTTTTTCATTTTTAGACTATGCCATACATTCAATCATTTGAGTGTGTGCATCTGTTGCAGGGTCCACGAAGTTTTCACTATGATTAACAGGGAGGTGTTTGAAATTATACCCTTGGTTAGGTTAGGAACACTTAATGAATAATTTGTCCACAAAATGATTATCATTTTCGTGTTTTCCACACCAAAATACATACTTTAGCGAAAAGAAAACATTAAAATTTGATAGGCCCCGAAACCGAAAAGATCCGCAAACACGCAACCAACTATAAGATTGTTTGTAAATTTTTCAAACGTCTTAAAAATAGAAGAAAAATGCAAGATTCATAATGTACGGCGATTTACATGCTGAATTAAAATAAAATTATTAGCTTCGTAATATTTGTCGATTTACAAGCTAAATTAAGGTAAAATTTTCAGCTACTTTTTCACTAAATTTACAAAAACTTTAAAACGGACCTTCATCTTTATTTACTTGGTATGATTTTTGTTAGCCTGTCATATACTTTGAGAAATGGAATTGGGTCAAACTACATAGGTTTTAGGTGTAAAAGTATAATAATTTTATGTCGCTACTGCGTTTACCTATGCATGGAACATAGCTCTCACTTACTGACCGTACGTGACTCATCGGGAATTCAAAGTAATAAATTCAGTTAGCGGGCCTCATTAAACGCTGTAATTCAACAGTTAGCTAACTAATTTATTTGGAATGAATAGGCTCTTTATTTGATTATACTTTTACTTTCATGATTTATGACTTTCATTTTTATGATAAAATACGTATTATAGGAAAGTATCGGTAAAGTTTCGGCCGGATTTTGCCGATATCGATACCGATACCAGTGAAATGACCGATACTTGCCGATACCGATACATCGGTACATCACTATTTATAGCGCTATGTAGATACATGTGATTAATGAACATCCCTGGCATGATGAGATTGATTTCAATACGTGAACAAAAACAGAGAAATCATCAGATTGGCTGTCTCTGCAGCGCCATGCAGGTGTACACAAAATGAATAGCAGGTGTAACACGATTGCGTTTGCAGCTCTAAAGAACGTGTGTATGCACAAATGAGTGTCACGATTGTGTTTGCAGTGCCTCATTCGACTCTACGGTGCGGCTGTGGGACGTGGAGAAGGGGGCCTGCATACACAAGCTCACAAAGCACTCTGAGCCCGTGTACAGCGTCGCGTTCTCGCCGGACGGCAAGTTCCTCGCCTCCGGCAGCTTCGATAAGTGCGTCCACATCTGGTCCACTCAGGTGAGGCTTGCTTATGGTGTGGGATGAGTGGCTTCTCCGACGGTGGTGGAGTGGTCAAGTTAGTAGAGTGGAATGAGTTGACAGCGTAGAATGATGGTGTTAGTGAAGAGAATGATGGCATTCGTGGAGTAGAATGGTGAAGTTCAGTGTGAATAAAGGGTGATGTGTTAATACGGTAGAATGGTGCTAGTAGAGTGGATTAATGGTGCTAGTAGAGTGGAATAAGGGTGCTAGTAGAGTGGAATAATGGTGTTAGTAGAGTGGAATAATGGTGGTAGTATAGAATTAGATGCCTTCACCTAACTCAGCATAGATGTCTTTACCTGACTCAGCAGCACTGGTTGGGGGAATCTCTTGTGGGTTAGATGAGTATTTGGAAGGCCTCATTTTGAATTCTCTAATATTTCATAGAGGTTGTTAACAGAGTTTTTTATTTCAGCATGCTCTCACTCAGCTGCTGTTAGTTTTATTCATGTTTTCTTCCTTCTGTAGTCTTTGCAAGAAACTCTGTCTTTATTTTAGTCTAGTTTTGTCAGTAGATCTTTTTGGAATGATCTTAATAATACACGTAAATTTCACGCGCAAGTAAAGTGAAGGCATGAAGTTAGCGCCGCTGTAAATCAGCTCCAAGTGGATCTGTGCCGCACCTACAGTAATGGAAGGTGTGAAAGAGTTAAGCTGACGGATTCGATGGGTAAACAATATATTGAATGTTGCTGCGATAGTTGAGCAGCAACATTCAAAAGCCACTCGGTGGGTTACTTCCATTTGTTATGAAATGAGCTGATGTCTCCGGGATATGTGTTGAGTGATCACATACTGATAGATTTGAGCTGAAGTAGAGGATTGTTGTGTGGTAGAGACAAAAAAAAGTGTAGTACTGATCAGTACACATTGGGTCGTCCACCTCTGTACACTGGTTTTGTGATGTACACTAACCAATTTAATGTTTATAGCGTTATCAATGTATCCTGCTTGTATCATACTGACATAACCATCTTCCCTACAGAGCGGGCAGCTGGTGCACAGTTACAAGGGCACAGGTGGAATCTTCGAAGTGTGCTGGAATTCACGTGGTGACAAGGTTGGCGCCTCCGCCAGCGACGGCAGCGTCTTCGTCCTCGACTTGAGGAAGTAATTGCGGCGTCAACTTCTTCGGGAAGTGGACTGCGGTGTACGGACTTAAGGATGTAGTCCTGGTGTATACGTCTTCAGGAAGTGGACTGCGGTGTTACGAACTTGAGGATGTGGTACTGGTGTCTACGTCTTCGGGAAGTGGACTGCGGTGTACGGACTTGAGGATGTGGAACTGGTGTCTACGTCTTCAGGAAGTGGATGGCGGTGTCAACAGACCTGAGGAAGTGATCAAGGTGTCTAGGTCTGTGGGAAGGGGATGGTGGTATCGACGCCCCCGACCCAAGGGAGCGGTACTGGCGTCTGCCTGCTCAGATGCTTGTTGGTTATATCAACGTTGACCTGAGAAAGTAGAACTGGATGAGTGCATGCTTTCTTTGGATCCTACCTTAGTTGCTTTTTTCCTTTTAATTACTTTATCTTTGAAAACTTGGCCCGGCTGATATTCATTCCCTTTGGCAGTTTATTTGCAAGAGCTGTGCTTGAGTACCCCTCAAGAGCATTATTTGCCCCTAATCTCCCTGCAACTCGCTCGGCTTCATTACTTGTGTACCGAATTTTTAGAGACACTTGATTCGTTAAAGGGTATTTATAGCAATTCATATGCACGATACCATGTGTGGAAACATCAAATTTTGCCATATTTTGTTACTTAATACCAGGTGCCTAATTTTCGTCCTGTTTTTTCTACTGATAGTAGAGCGGGAACGGTGAAAAACAACCAACCAAAATAATTAGAGTTTTATAAGCATGTGGATTGTGTTGCTTGCATGGAGCTTATACCACAGCTTATTTTGATGCGAAATTTATCTTACATAGCAGCGCTCTGTGTAATGCCAGATGCAAACAGAGAAACATCACGGAGCTTAATTCGATGACGTGCAACTGGCCAGAATTTGTGAGATGTATCCTTTTGAGAGAGGATTAAGATTAAGATTGACTGAAAAGCGCATTTCTATGAGCAAAAACGGGATTTTTCTCTTGACCCTTTCATTGGTTTCTTTTTTGCTCATATTAAATCAAAAAAGAGCTCCAATATGAATTAAAATAATAATTGCGTAGCTGACTTTGACGGCACTCCGTTGAAGTTTAAAGTCTCGCTGCTCTGTCGTATTGACCGTAGTTTGTTGGACGTTTCGATGCTGTGGTATTGGCCGTGATTTGTTGGACGTTTCGATGCCGTGGTATTGGCCGTGGCTTGTTGGACGTTTCGTTACTGCGATGTGAAAGCTCAGCTCGATGTCAACTCACCCTGCCTGCTGCAGAGGAGAACCTGACCCCCTTCATTGAGTTCCTCACTGCACTCGGGGGGCTGCAGGTCCTTCTTTTGGTCACGAACCTTGTTCACATTGTCTCCATTTCACTATGTTCATCGCCTCACCATCAATCCGTATTACATAATAATGACCCCCATGGGCCTTGTTCATATCGTCTCCATTTCACCATGTTCACCATCAATCCGTATTACACAATGATAATCCCATGGACCTTATTCATATTTTTCCCATTTTACAATGCTCACCGCCTCACCGCAAGTTCATATAATAATAACTCCAGCTATTCTTTCACCTTTCGTTCACCAACTTGCCCCGCTTGCAGATGTTTACCATCGAAGCTCACTGCCTGTTGTGTGTGCCTCCTCCCTCACGCTATCAGATCCGTGTCCTACAGGATGAAGGTTACTCACATGTGACCCAACTTCATGAGCTTGCTTGTTCATGTTAACCACGTGACTGAGCGAACTGATTATATCGCGTTGACTTTCGTTATTTGTAAGGACTATCTTAGCTGGAGGGGTATTGTGTTAGGCTTAGGTTAAGTTTTGTATGAGTTAGTTCAAAGGTCGAGGAACTCTGGGCAATGTTTCTTTATTTGGATGGAGTCTCAGCTGAAACTACTGCGCTGTGTGAAGTCTCGGCACTCGATTTCTGAACATGGTGGAGCTGTGATTTTCACAGACAGGATTCGTTTTTGTTAGGACTAGACATTTTTCTGACTTGGCCTCCTGTCTCTCTTTGAATTGACCTCGACTTGACTTGACCTCGACTTGACTTGATTGGTTTGGAATATCATTAATTTAACTTTGAATTCCCTTTAATTTGACTCTGACTTCCCTTGAACCTAATTTGGACTTTCCTTTAAATTAAATCTGGTTTTATTTGGACTTGTTTTTGATATAACTCTGTCTTACGTTTGGCTTTATTTTGTCTTGCTTTAGACTGGACTTGAGTTTGGTTGTGAAGTGACTTCTGTTCGCTTTTGACTTGATTCCGATTCAAAGTACGACTGCAAGTTGATGCCATAAACGAACGTGTTGGAAGCGTGTTGAGAGACGAGTGAGGCAGGCAAGAGATTAACCATTTCTTATTGATCTTGAAAAAAAATTGAAATGATTGCTTTAAAAACTTGTTTGAATTACTTCAAATGACAAAATGCAAGGAACGATTAAAACTTCATAAAATGTGAAGAATGAAAGCTCTGAGCTGCACCGCACGAGCAGTGACATCAAAGTAACAACATATTCTATGAACAGCTCTAATATATTTTATATTTAGTTGAATCTGCACCTTAATGTGTTCTTTGATGTTCACTGCCGAGTGGAAGTTCCTTATTCTGATGCCAGTGCCAGTCTAATGACAGTGGTTGTAATGACGGTGATGTGAATAATGAATTTGGTTGGTTAAAGATTGATCTGTGTAGCATCTGCCTCGTAACTAGGTGTTAACCGACAGTGCGTGCTCGAATGCGTTTCTGTCGTTTTCGAATTGTATTTTTATGCGAGAGAAATTTCCTTGTGATGAATTTGTTTTCTGTTCAAAATTTTCATTCTTATTTTGTTTTGGCTGTACTTGAGCCGTCTCTCGGTGTAGCCCTGTATCCAAGGCACGGTGCCGTGTGATGCCATTTTCATCCTTTGGAATTTAAATGTGACGCGGGTGTTATTTTCATCTAACGTGAAAGCTACCATTCTTATCAGACGTGGTGGCGGCCGTTCTTGTGTGGCACGAGAGCTGGTTTTGTGTATGTTGTTTTTTTTTGCATCGAAAACTATACCTTTTATTTTTCGTGGCTTCTAACCTGTCCGTC
>JACJUY010008529.1:0-16900 GCA_014220935.1 Platorchestia sp. MABIK | reverse complement strand
CGAAGTCCATTCTTGGCCGAAGTCCATTCTTGGCCGAAGTCCATTCTTGACCGAAGTCTGTCCTGGGCTAGAAACCATCTGACCGAAATTCGCCCTTGGCCAAAGTTCGTTCTGCTGTCACACGTTTGATTCATAGAATCGAGTAGCTAAAATATGGGGAAAAATTACATAGGTTCATTTTACTTATTTATTTCAACAAGAAACAGTTAATGTTACATTTCAGCACTTACACAAGATATTAGAACCCTGTAATGCTTGGAAATTAAGTAACCTCATGGACGGTTCTACGGTGCTATAACTAAAGTTATTTTCTAAATGTTTTTTTTTCCAGCCTACCGAGAAGCATCAGAACATTGATGCTATGAAACGGTTCCATTCGAGGTTCTATTTCTGGATCTGGAATTTCTCGACAGAAGGTTGCTCCTGCAGCCCGAGTGTCACCATTTCAAGTCGTTAGAGCAAACTGATACAGCGTAAGTCCTTGGAAGTTATCGCTAGATTCGAGAAAAAAACGTTTTAGACTAATACTGTTCATGAGTTATTTTACGATAAATTATATAATTCATTTGTGTTAGTTCTCGCTTGTAGTGGTATAAAGCCCACTTGAGAAGACCTTACGCTGCCAGTTGTTCGCTGCGCCTACTTGAAATTTATGGACTATCAGCTCCCAGGTCTTCTTGCTTTGCAAATCTGTACTAGCTCCCTTAAGTTGCAATATCCGCGCTTGAAAAACAGCTTTTTGAACTTAGGCTTAGTCGAAAACATGATCCCTGTAGAAAACACGGCTTCATCTTCCTGGGGCTGAAATACAAATTTTACTTGCGTCTACGTCATTTATCTTCTTCGAGACCACCGAACGGGACATTACATTTTAAACATTTCAGACACAATCAGCATACTTGCTAAGAAGTGAGCTCTAAGATTTCATTTCATCACTTTCTCAATTGTTTTCTCGGTACGGTAACAAAAAAAATCAAAGAGGAATAGTTAAATTAAGCAGACCAAAAGAAATGTTAGCAGGTAAGCTCACGAGCATCCAAAAATTCAAAGGTGGCAGTTATCTCTAACAATAATGTTAACAAACAAAAATTGCACATAAAAACTTTTAGTTGATACAGACCTCTTGGCCTGTCACCAATGCCTCCTGCATCTACAGGCCTGGTTTTAGACATGGCATCATAGCAATGTCACACTAGTGGTTGAAAAATGACGTACGTTTTGAATAGTATCCAATGGCAGTATATACATTCTGCTTAATAATTTCCGTCAGAACTTATGTGATACTGCAAACACTTTCACTGCAGTAGGTAAAACTGAAGTTCAGTGTTCAACTCAAATTTAAAGTCAATTGTAATATGCAATTTTGAAAACGAATTATTAACTGGATCATGCCCTTGTTTTTTAGCTTTATTTAAGTATTAATGAAAATTGAGTTTGTGAGTACTGGTCGGTCAGCAGCATTTCGAAAATCCCCTCCGTGGCCACTGGTGGCGCATGTTGTGGTCAAAGTGTTAAGGTGTGTTTAAAATTTAGATTATTAATTCATTTTTTCAGGCTTTCTGAATTGAGTTTTCCGATTTATTTGCGGTTGAAAGCGAGAATCGTACTCGTCATGTGGAGCTCTACAGCGTCCGGAGTAAAGAACATTACCGCTAATGAAATTTTTCAGTGACTAGATAATTAGTTAGTTTAAGCCTTCCTAACCGCCTCAAAGGCAATTCAAAGAGAGGAATGAGGAAGACACCATTTAGATTGGAGTTAAAGGAACGTGGAATCTATGCAGAAAGGGCATTGAAACAGTAAGTTGAGAAGTAAGATTATGAAACAAGTTTAAATTCGAAGGAGAAAGTAGCAGGTGCTGAAAAAAAGGACAGTGATGAACCGAAAAAAGCTGGTCCTTAACATAACAAAAATATTTCATGTTAACAAAAAGAAGCCTACTTAACTCTCAGCTCGGGCCCTCACATTCTCCCCCTGGGAGTGCCAATTCCTGTGGATACAACGGTTTTATCTCCCTGAGGGGAATTTTTCAGAGAAAATGAGATGTTTTGTACTAGGACCTCCGGAGATTCAGAAGATATTGCTGTCACCTGCACTAAAATAAATGGAAAATTGTATTAAAAGTCAGTTCAAGTTTCCCTAGCCATAATAAAGAAACTCGTAACTCTTTGGAACAAAGATATTTCAATGAGAAAAGATGAAGGCACCATTTAGCATAAATTTCAGGAACGGCAAGTCAATGCACAAAGTGTGCTCCTCTTCACTACATTTCCTGCACGCATGACAAATCAGAAGGGAAATTTATAAAATAAAATAAAATCACATCAAAGCTGGAGAAGAAAGTAATAGATGCTGGAAAATAGGGCAACAGAGAACCGAAAAAACGATGGTCAACCACAAAAATGTTCTATTTTAACAAAAGGAAGGCCTATTCAACTTTTAGCTGGGGACCTCACGTTTTCCACATGGGAGCGCTTATCTTCTTGAGGAAAGGGCGAAAAAAATAGAAAACACAAAGTGAACCGTTTTCCTACAGATTGCAAAATAATTTGACGTTTAGTAACTTTTTCAAGTCATACGAATAGTCAGTTGTTGAAATAATGTGTGCATTAACGACGGGAGATAAGGCAACCATCAACAATGGGAGTGCGTTACTACAGCAGGAGGCCTTCTGTCTCTATGGTTGTGCGTTGACAATTCAACACTTTGACTGCGACGTGAGCCACCGGTGGTCACTGAGGGAGTTTTTACAATGCTGCTGGTCGGGCAGTAGTCACAAACTCAAATTTCATAAATAATTAAAACTAGATGAAGGCGCGATCCAGTTAATGTTCACTATTTTCAACATTGCTTAATACAATTGACTTTAAATTTGAATCGAATGTTGAACTTCAGTTTTACCTGCTGAGGTCAAAGTGCTAATCTTCTTGGAGTTTGTTAATTGCAGCGACAGCCAGCGTTCAGGAGGTACATACAGCCGCGTCAACTTTGATCCATCGATAAATAATCCATCCATCGGGGTAAATAATCCCCAATAGTGGCACACGGGCGAAGTCGACACTCACGCTGACTTCACTACTTGACCTTAGGTGTACATTTCCCTTTAATACTGATTTAGTTGTCAGTGCAATCAGCTATACATTAAAAATAATCATCTGTCCAATCTTAAGAATAATAACATTTAACAACAAACAAAACTTGTGCTCCAACATGCAATGAACATACTTAAGAAACCAGGATTGCAGTCTCAGCTGAAATACTGGATGGAAATTACCCTCATTGTAGAAAACAAATTGCGTCGCTCAATCAGATATAAATGAGTTGCTGATTCTGCTAATTCGAAAACATACATTGCGAGCGAACTCGAACACCCAAGCAAATTTTTTATTTTGTAACATTTAAGACAACAAGAAACACGTCGGCTTGAAATTACTCTACGATTCATTGGTAAACATTTAATTCATCCTCGCTACACTCACACAATCAAACCTCCCGATACTGAATCATGCATCGCAAATCCAGCGTTCTTTTGTCATTTTAACATTCTATAAATACACAAAAATTGCTGGAACACGTTGAAAACTTGAAAACTTGACACGTTGTCATTTTCTTCGAAAATGAGGCAAGTTTTACTTTTGTTTCGAGTGGGATTATTACTTTCAGACCAATGATAAACTTCCGAGTTCCCTCCGAGATGATGCTGTGAGGCACACTCAATAACACTTGCGTTTGAAAGAATGTTAAAAACGACATCAGTTACTTAACTATGATCCCTGTAGTCTTAATTCACTAAGAACAAATTAATAATGCACTTTCCTAGCTTCGAATTACCCAATAAATTGCTGGGATTCACTTCCTAATTCTAAGTACTTAACGAAAACCTTATTTTCGGTTTCCAAAAGCCCACAGAAAATGTAACCTCATGAATGTAGCAAAAACAGCATTGCCATTGTTCCTTTGTATATGAGATCCTTAGGTGATCAAGATTTTCTTATTTTGTGCAAAGTTTCAAAGCTTCACGAACTTTCGCTAAATCCATTGATTTTTAGTTCAATTTTCAGCTCGATATAGCAATTTAATCTAAAGGAATCCGTTAAATAAATGTTTGATCAAAGTCATAAAAGTGTCAAGGATATGAGGCGTACTTCACAAATTTGACAGTGGAAGCAAATCCATTAAATGTAAATTCTAAATGAAAGTAATACGAATGCCAGGGGTATCGAGCGTACTTCAGAAATTTAACCGTGAAAGCATGTTCGTTAAATGTATTCTTCATATAAGTCATAGGAGTGCCACGGATATCGACCTTGCTCAGGGCGCCCTCCTCCGGTCGAGCTTCCCTCTTCAGTCTGCCCCTGCTGGGGCTGCACAGGCAGTCTCGGAGGACATTCTGTGTCTGTTGGCCGATGTGCAGGCACAGCTGGAGCGATACGCTGAGGCTGAAGAAGTTCCATTGTGGGTAGAGTCTCTGGCTCATCCCTCGCGCTCATCAAATGGGCCTGGTTAGCGGAACCATCAGCTAGTGCACTCTGTGGTTTGTCTGAGGATGGACTACTTGCTGCAGAAAACTTATCATCTAAAATAAAGGGAAGATCTTCAGATGAACTCACTGGACCGGTAGCAACAGGTTCCAATGTAGGTGCCTTGGCAACAGAATGCGAGGAATCATGAAGATCGAAAAGGTATTTCTCTTCCTTGGATCGCACAGCCTTCTCAGGGATTTCACTCTCTGCTAGCTTGGGTGTTACTTTCTGAGGTTCACTCCCCAACAAAGGAGTGTTTGCACTCTCGAGGGGTGGGTCAGGAAATTCAAAAGGAGACTTTTTCTGATGCGAAGAAGTGTAACTTTGAGAATTATCTTTCAAAGATTTACGTCCTGGAGTTAGATCACTCGACATAACGTCTGGAGCGTCGAGCGCAGGTGTTTCGAGCATAGGAGTGTTGAAGGTAGGTGTGTCAAGCATAGGTGTTCCAAATGTAGGCGTGTCAAGCGTAGGTGTTCCAAATGTAGGCGAAGGTGTAGCTCTGTCAGGTGACAAAAACTGACCTATACCCCTGACTTTCAATTTACTTTGTCGTGATCGGTAAGGTGAGAGAGGCTTGTAGATAGACGTAGACCGGAAAGGACTTTGTGACCTCTCTTGGTCAGGCCTAGGAGTCAGTGAGGCTTCGCACGTGGGAGATGAACCGGACGTTGGAGGTACTTCTGACGCAGGAGATAAGTCAAGTGTTAGAACTGATTTTGGAGAAGAAACTGAGCCTGAAGGCCCCAGAGATCCAAAGCCAACAGAAGGAGATGGGGAGTCAAACGATTCATCAATGTGTAGAGTGAGAGGTGGAGGTACTGGCTGACGCGTCGTAGGAGCAGGATACTCGTAGTGGAAGGACGGGTGGACGGGAGGAGGAGTGTGAAGTGGAGGAGGCGATGTTTCCGGAAGCGGTGGTGGAGTTTCTAGGGCAAGAAGTGGAGCCAGCAAAGGCTCTGGATATGATGTGGACGGCAGGGCGGCGTGCGACTTTGGCTTTCCATCATTAATTCTGGAAAATAAAAGATTGATTTAAACAGTTACTTGCATTTACCAACGTCAGGATGATGTTGAGGCCTTCAGAAGCAGTGTAGCCACGTTTGTAAGAATATTCGAGATAAAGTGAATGGTCGGTGAAAACAGCGTCAGCAGATGAAGACCCTACTCATTATCGGTGATATTATCCATAACATTAAATGTCACTCACTTTCAAGAAAACCTTTAAGATGCAACAAGAATGAACATATTGGTACGTAGCTTAAATTACTCGTTACACGAAAAACTTATTTAAGACCAACAATGGAATGCTTAGTTTCTGTAGGCACTCCATATGTTTCAAAGACCGCTTGACCAAAAGTGGACTGGACATCTAACTTTCTAAACTGCTCATTTAAGGTCTGAGATGCATTTTAGAGACAGAGAATGAAGTATAGGAGCAATTAACATGTATAGGTGGAATGCCTTAATGTCATGAAATTCCACCTGCTTTTTTACTCTAATATTAAAACTAAGGGGTCACTTTAGTTTTAAAATATCGTAAAGCTACAACCTTACATTTTTGACAAAATTTCGCTTAATAAAAATGTTAGAAATTCTCTGATTTCTCGCTAGAATTCACTTGAGAATTGGTAAACGCTGTTCTAAAGTTAATGTCAGACTGATCCGCCCTAATAAAAACTCGAAATTCAACTTGTAGATTTGAAATCTTTCCTTAAAGAATTTCACAACCAGTTAATAAGAATTTTATAAGAATTTCTGGTCAAATGATTAATTTTTAATTTCTTATGTATGACCAAATACTGAAGTTGACAAAAAGATATTTTGCTTCTGGAAACATTGAGTGATAAGGTGTAAAAATATAGTCAGGCATAAGCAACTTTGTATCATGATACAAAAAAATATTGCAGGTACGAAGAAATAAGCTCGAGCAACAGCAAACGTTAAAAATATTAAGAAAAACTCGAAAGTAAATTAGAGCAACAACAGGCGCACACAGATAGATATTAAGCATGCAAATTCCTTGCAGTATACCAATACAACGTGAACCGAGTTAAGTCTCCAGTATAATTCAAACTCTCAATTTAATAGAACTCGGGAAAATGCTAGGTTCCTTTTTCAGTGATGCAGTTGTTTTCTCACGTTAACAGGACCTGTGCGCAAATACAGTAGGTGACGGTGTGATTTGATACTACTGCTCTCTTTGTCTGTTTCTCCATTAGAGAGAGGCAAAAAGTCCAGCGAACAATGGTAGGAGATGCGCAAGTAGTTCATTGGCTTGTTCCTTTTATTTTAACCCTTTTATTTTAACTCAAACTCAGGTATTTGTCAGTGACTTGTAGCTGAGAGACTTGGGTAACAGCCGAAGAATGAACCACTCTGCTCTCTCCTATTGTCATTTACTAGTCTAATTGAATTGAATTTTATTTTCATCGTCAGCTGTAATGCGCAGTACTACCTGATGACATTCTCACTATTACATAACATTTTCTACCGGCTTTCAGTGTAACTTTAGACAAATATAGTGCAGTTCTGGCTACTGTAACACAACTACCGTATATTGCCTGCCGTTTTCCCGTCGTCCCATAGATAACAATAGTGAACATCTGCCTTCTGTATCACTGCTCACGTAACATTGGTGGCTATTGCCTTCCAGTCTTCCTATGAGCAAAAATAGTGCAGTTCTGGCTACTAGTAACATATAGCCCATGTCTTCCTGCTGACAGAAATGGCGCAGTTATGCCTATTCTATCACTGCTGCCGTAACATTGCCTATCATCTTCCCGTCTTCTTACCGACAAACATAAGAGCAGTTCTGGCTTCTGCTATCGTAACATTACCCACGGTCTTCCTGCCGACAGAAATAGTGGTTCTGCCTACTGTATCACTGCTACCGTAACTTTACCGACCGTCTTCCTGCGGACAGAAATCTCCCGCCTCTCCTGCATAATGTATCATTTCTACCGTAACATTGCTCGCCGTCTTCCTATCTTCTTACATACGAACATACGACCAGTTTTGGCTACTGCTATGTTATCATAGCTCACGGTCTTCCTACGGACACAAATAGTGTAGTTCTGCATACTGTAACACTGCTACCGTAACATTGCCTACCGTTTTCCTGTTTCCCTACGAAGAAGAGAAGCTCTACAGACCACTGGAGTCTCGCTGGCTGAGGTGCAGGTAACTGTGAGAGTGCCGGAGAACATTCAGTGAGTGAATAAATCCTTTTTTCAAGCTCAACATTCCCGACCAGTGCAGATAAAAAAGGCAACAAAACGAAAGCAAGCAAATAAAAAACAAAACGAGTCGAGCTTCAAGCCAATATTTTGAGTCACAGTAGGATACTGTCACAGTAGGCACTGTGTCGACACAGTTCGAGTCACAGTAGGCACTTACATGGACTTTCATTTTTTCATTATATTGTTATAATGCTTTCCATTCCAACTCATTCAGATGAAGTTTCTCCTGTTTCTCGCAAGCTATCTCTTCGACATGTTGCTCCGTACGACAGCTAAATGCTGCTCAGCTTAACAAAAGCACCTGACTAGATCAGGTCATGCTTGTGTTCTCCCTGCAACTTGAACCTTGAAAATAGTAAATAGATAGCAATCTTTTCAGTTTTATTTGTTTGACGTATTTTCATTTTTGTGATATCTTTGAATGACTATCATTACGATTTTTTATCGTTTATTTACACATAATGCTTTGTAATTTTTGAACTGATGATGGAGCTGGACTTCGAAACTCTGTCCCATTAAACGGGATTAATTTCCTTGGAATTTTCCTCGTTTTTAAGTTCCCCATGAACTGGCTATTCAAGCAAACGACTGACTCGTTCAGATACATTCAACTTGAACCTTCACTTACTGTGAGGGCGTTGACTTGGGACTATATAATACAGACGCATTCAAGCCTTTTAAAACGCAGCCGATCTCCGAATAAATTGACATCATATTAGATGAACATCAGCTAATACAAAATATTCCTGATTTCACACGTTTAATTTATTGACGTGCGCGTATTTACCTTGTTGTTTGTTTGTTGCCAAATTTCCTAGGCAAGTGGCGGCGTTAAATCGAATAACGCGGTTGTGCCCATATATGTATTATGTACGTAACTTGCGTACGGGATTTCAGCCCCTTAAGTGAATCTCCGAGTAACGTAAGCAATTTTATGTACGACGTACTTAGTGATCCAGCAACCAGCACTTTCAAATAAAAACGAGGTGGTTGAATGTTGAATGAGGAACGGCACGTAATTTGTGCACCTCGGGAATTATTTCTCATGTACAGAAATTTCTGAAGCGATATAAGACTCAACCACTGTTATAGATATCAGAATACATATTGTGGCTATTCCCCCAATTCGACTTAGGGCTCTTTGTTCTATGGAAATTAAAAAAAAACTTCCATATCGAATCGCATCAACTTTTGCAACAACTTTTTAGAAAATCCTGTTTTTCTTTATATCGTTTCTTCATTTGAATGAAATTAATTCCAGTTTTCTGAGTTATGTATGATATGAATTTGAATTACTCATCGTAATTGAATATCGCGACTAGTTTCTACCGGTAAAGTTTGATATTTGTACAAGATGATGTATTACTCGAGGATCGACTGCGCGTAGAAATTAGATTTGATAAAAAGAAAACGTGAAAAATAGCTGATGCACTAAGAATTTCTAAAGCGGGAACAAAATGCATGTACAGCGCATGTACAGCAAAAACGTTTGAAACTGAAAAAGCAGGCTTAAGAGGCTATATAATAGAAGTTAGAGAAGCACTGACAATCTACAAAAATTAAAATTAGAAAAACACTCAAAAAATATATAGGAGCTGGTCTATGCACAGAGAAAATCAAACACGCATAAAAAATCTTAGAGAAACTAAGTTCACCAAACACACTAATACACAGAGTAAGAGAATGAAACTTTACAGATGCCATTCCACTACGTGAATGAGGAGACATGCCAAGACTTTTCGACTCAGTAGACAGTGGGACAAGTCAAGACTCCACAACTGAAGCCAGAAAAAGTAAAACAAGGTAACACTCCACAACTCAAGTCAGATGAAAATGACATAAGTTAAGACTCCACACGACTCCGCAACTCAAGGCAGAAAAAAGTGAGACTAGTCCAAAACTTAAGGCAGAAGAAAGAGTAACAAGTCAAAACTCTACAGTTCAAGTATAAAAAACGAATAAGTCAACACTACACAACACAAGTCACGACAAGCACCCACACAACAGTCAAAAGGCCTCACCCGCGAGTGGGCGGAGCTTCGTCGCTGCTGCGGCTTGCCGCGCTCCAGCGCTGCGTGGAGTCTCCTGTGAGTATATGCATCATCAGAAATTGACGATGATGATCAGTCTCGCAAGATATAGAAGGATTATCACATGGAGCCTGAGAATAATATATATATATATAGCTACATGATTTGATAACACGTGTATTAATGTATGACATACGGTCTGTATTCTGGAAAAACGGCCTGAAACTGAAAGAAATGATACATAACTTATAAGAACATTTGTCTGAAACGAAATTGTATTGAAATACTATACTTAGAGGCCTAGAAAGCATTTGCGTTGTTCAAATAATTATTCCTAAGCGATTAAACTGTCTTAAACTCGAACTACAGCTTTCATTCCACTTTGCATTGATTATAAGCGATTCTAGATCCTTTGCAGCTCTTTTTTATGCCATTATTGAAGTAACTTGTTTCCAAAAACATTCAATGTTGAAGGAAGAGGGTGACGAGTTCTACAGGTTCCTCTCAAGATCATCATTTAAATTTACAATGTTAAATTCACAAAATTAAGATTTTGTCGCGGCTAATTTACATTCTCTCATTCGCAAGCAACCAATCTTGAACAAATTTCTAATCCTGTGGATGCGAGCATTGTACCCTGAAAGATCCCGCTGCCATCAGGAAACAAAACTCAGCGGAAGAATTAATTAACGGGGTCTGAAAGCACTTGCAAATAGTCTAGGGAGGTAATTTAAATTAATTAATAGAAAGAGTGGCACACCCATGTTAATCCCAGCAAAAAAGTCTCGCAGTATTACACTGCCTCCATTACAGTTGGGTAAAGTTCAGTTCAGAAATAATTCAGTGAGAATTAATTTTACTCTCCAGCAAATACTTACTGAGGAGTCAATTGGAAATTTTTTCCTAAGAGTGAACATTCGTATCAAAATATATCTATAACAAAGGTGTGAGGTCTGCATTATACGTAGGGCTACGAAAAAACACAAATTTCTCCCTACGCATTCGTGAAAGACGTGAAGTATCTGCAAAATGAAAAAGCTGATAAATTTTGCTCAATCTTATTCCTGGAAGCAAGGTGCTGAATTTTTCCCCGTGTTATTCCTAGAAGCAGTACGTACATGGGCGGCGACAACCAATAAGAAATTCTAAATTTTTCTAAAATTTCTGAAGGCAATTGAAGACAATGAGCGAATATAGTATTTCCTGAGCTTAAAATATCAAACCTATTGACATAGTTTAGTGTTGTGCTAAAACAAGCTCGACTACATTTGCAGCTTCTATCGTATCAGGAATAACTTTTGGAAACTAAATTTTTCCCGCTCTCATCTAATAGAACTCGCTGCATAACTCCCAAGACTTTTCAAAGTCTTCTCAACCATTTTTTACGAGAAATCAACCATAAATTGGAGCTAACTTAATTCCGTCCTTTCGATTTATCACAGAAGTTAATTACTCATGGAAGAACTCAGTTAGAATGCATTGAAGGACTCACCCTCTGGAGCAGTGGGACTGGAAGGAGAAGGAGGCTGTCGGAGAAAGAAACGATCAGTCACATGAGACATGCTGGATTATCACAAGGAGCCTGAGAACAATCTATTACAGATACCAGATGTTTATAGATGTGGGAACAAGGTTGATAAATGTACGATATACGGCCTGAACCTTGGAAAAGCGGCCTGAAACTGGAAGAAATGATCTAGAACGGAAAAAAATACATCTGGAACAAAAATAAATGGTCTGAAACTACAAGAAACAGTCAGGGACTTGAAAAACAGACTGGGGTTTTAAAAACCGTCTGAAACTAAAACAAACAAACAAAAAACAGTGTCGTACCAGAACTTGAACAAACGATCTAAAACCTGGAAATAGACGTTCCTGAAGTGAAACAAACAGCCTGGAACCGAAATACAGGATTTAACTGAAATCAACATTCTGGATCTGTGAGGAACAGTCGCCAGCGGAGGCGATGGTAAGCAGCAGAGCGCTTTAAAAATGTCTCTGTCACTAAGGAATTCTCCAAATTATTTTTGCTCTCTGATAAACTAAGGATAGAACCAGTTTTGAATCCAGAGTGTGACGTTGAGTAATTACTACGAAAATCAAATCACGTTAAACGATTAAACCTCGGGTGCATTTGTTTGCAAGGTTTCTGTTTCGTTCATTTGTTTGAAGGGATAATAATCAGGAATTGAACTTAATGCACCCGAGCTTATATATCAAACATTTTAAAGGCTTTCCTGATTATCTATCAGATGTTCGCTTGAATTAGTTTAGTAAGCTTTCCTATTACTCAATTTGGTAAATTTTCCTATAACACAATTTTACAATATTGATGACTACGTAATTTCACTAATTTACCTGTAACTTAATTTTTTTAGGTTTGTAATAAAATTAGTCACGTTTGACAATTACTGGATTAAACAAACTGACCAACAACTTGATTTTAGAAGTTATCATTTAACTTGATTTTGCAAGTTGACCGGTACCTTGATTTCACATTAAGCATCAACATACTCACACACAATAATGGCGCCAAGTCGAATTTTACACACTTGCCTACAACATAATTTTTCAATTAATTGAGTTCTACCCGGTCTTAACTGAATTCCATATTGGAGATCGATTTTTCACCTTCAATACTTTATTAAAATACTTTATTCCATAACTTGTTCACCACGACCCGTGTGTGATTTGATTCCATAATTATATTCAGCTATTATTCCTCGTAACTTTATTATATACCTATCACTGCTTGCCTCCGATTTAACGGCTACTGTTAATTTCGTGTCTACAATATGCGACGGATTATTTAATAAATTTTTCAAGCGCTGGTCGACTATTACTTACCCATAACTGGAGCCATAACTGGCTCATTACTATTACTTGCCCATAACTCAAGTCACAACTGACATGTTACCAAGTTATTTAACTGAATTCACTTACAGAATTCCGAACTAAAGTATTAATTTAGCGTTGATACCTAGGTAATAATGGCAATTCAGGAGCGAAGTATGAATTTAGCACTAACACGTAAGTAATTATAGCAATCAAGGTCTGAAGCACTCACTTAACGTTGATATCCAGGTAATAATAGCCATTCAGGACTGAAGGATTCATTGATCATTAACGCGTAGGTAATTATAGCAATTCAGGACTGAAGTATTCATTGATCATTAACACGTAGGCAATTATAGCAAGAATAAGTATTCAGCAAGTAGAGTGTAAACTCACGTCGACGGCGTCGCCGGCTGCGGTGTCCTCGTCCAGGCCGCCTGCAACACGCCGGTGTGGTGTCAGTTAGACTGCTTGTGTATTATTGTATATGAATCTATTGAATTGTTCGCACCATTATTTGAAAAATGATAGCTGAATTGTTCACACCATCATTGAAATAATAATAGTTGAACTGTTCACTCATCATTGGAAAAATAACAATTGAACTGATTGCGCTATCGTTGTAAATGAACGTTTCAAATTGTTCGCACCATCATAGAAAAATAATGGTTGAACTGTTTGCATAATCATTGGTAAAATAATGGTTGAACTGTTTGCATAATCATTGGAAAAATAATGGTTGAACTGTTTGCATAATCATTGGAAAAATAATGGTTGAACTGTTTGCATAATCATTGGAAAAATAATGGTTGAACTGTTCATAATCATTGGAAAAATCTTGGCTGAACTATTCACACCATCATTGGGAAAATTATTTTTGAACAGTTTATACGATCATTTGGAAAAATGATCGCTGAATTGTTCACCCTTTCATTGAGAGACTGTTAGTTAAACTGTTTGCGTTTTCAATATAACGAACCAATTAAACTGTTTTGGTATTACCGTTGTAAAAGTACCAGTTTAACTGTTTGCACTTTTATTTTAAATAGACCAATAAACTGTTTAGACTCTTATAGTGAAAAACTTAGTTAAACTATCTTGAGCACCGATTTAAGAAAAATGCATCACTTGTGAAACGCCTGGTGCTTCGTAAGACGAGGAACAGTTATAAATGTTTTAACTTGGGTGACAGAGAACTAGTTAATTCATTTCAAGCTTTTTTATTAATCCTACCAGACCTGATGCTCAGAACCCAACCCTAACCCTTGACCCTATCAGGTCTGAGGCTCTGAACCTTACCAGGTCTGAACTATTTAACCCTACCACGCTTGAGGCCTGAACCCTGAACCTAACTACAGGGTGGCGCATAAGTATTGCACCCTTTTGAAGGTAAATTTTAAAGATTTATTACCGCAATATACACTGGGTATCTGTAGACAGGANTTGCTGTACATGCGCTGTACATGCATTTTGTTCCCGCTTTAGAAATTCTTAGTGCATCAGCTATTTTCCACGTTTTCTTTTTATCAAATCTAATTTCTACGCGCAGTCGATCCTCGAGTAATACATCATCTTGTGCAAATATCAAGTTTTACAGGTATAAACTAGTCGCGCTATTCAATTACGATGAGTAATTCAATTTCATATCACACATAACTCAGAAAACTGGAATTAATTTCATTCAAATGAAGAAACGATAAAAAAGAAAAAACAGGATTTTCTAAAAAGTTGTTGCAAAAGTTGATGCGATTCGATATGTAAGTTTTTTTTTAATATAGAAAGAAACAAATAACAAAGAGCCCTAAGTCGAATTGGGGGAATAGCCACAATATGTATTCTGATATCTATAACAGTGGTTGAGTCTTATATCGCTTCAGAAATTTCTGTGCATGAGAAATAATTCCCGAGGTGCACAAATTACGTGCCGTTCCTCATTCAACATTCAACCACCTCGTTTTTATTTGAAAGTGTTGGTTGCTGGATCGCTAAGTACGTAGTACATAAAATTGCGTACGTTACTCGGAGATTCACTTAAGGGGCTGAAATCCCGTACGTAAGTTACGTACATAATACAAATATGGGCACAACCGCGTTATTCGATTTAACGGCGCCACTTGCCTAGGAAATTTGGCAACAAACAAACAACAAGGTAAATACGCGCACGTCAATAAATTAAACGTGTGAAATCAGGAATATTTTGTATTAGCTGATGCTCATTTAAGATGATGTCAATGAATTCGGAGATCGGCTGCGTTTTAAAAGGCTTGAATGCGTCTGTATTATATAGTCCCAAGTCAACGCCCTCACAGTAAGTGAAGGTTCAAGTTGAATGTATCTGAACGAGTCAGTCGTTTGCTTGAATAGCCTGTTCATGGGGAACTTAAAAACGAGGAAAATTCCAAGGAAATTAATCCCGTTTAATGGGACAGAGTTTCGAAGTCCAGCTCCATCATCAGTTCAAAAAGTACAAAGCATTATGTGTAAATAAACGATAAAAAATCGTGATGATAGTCANATGTATTCTTTGAAGTTCACTGCCGAGTGGCAGTTCCTTGTTCTGATGCCAGTGCCAGTCTAATGGCAGTGGTTGTAATGACGGTGATATGAATAATAAATTCGGTTGGTTAAAGATTGATCTGTGTTGCGTCTGCCTCGTAACCAGGTGTTGGCTGACAGTGCGTGCTCGAATGCGTTTCTGTCGTTTTCGAATTGTATTTTTATGCGAGAGAAATCTACTTGTAATGAATTTGTTTTCTGTTCAAAATTTTCATTCTTATTTTGTTTTGACGGTACTTGAGCCGTCTCTCGGTGTAGCCCAGTTTCCAAGGGACGGTGCCGTGTGATGCCATTTTCATCCTTTGTAATTTAAATGTGACGCGGGTGTTATTTTCATCTAATGTGAAAGCTACCATTCTTATCAGACGTGGTGGCGGCCGTTCTTGTGTGGCACGAGAGCTGGTTTTGTGTATGTTGTTTTTTTTTGCATCGAAAACTATACCTTTTATTTTTCGTGGCTTCTAACCTGTCCGTCACAAATAGGAGAGCGAAGAGTAGAATAGCACTTATAGGTATTTACATTATCAAATTTTCCTTCCCTGCGTTTACTGCATAATATTCACTTTCTTTCATCCATGTAAGTTTGAGGCCAATTTTCATTTTAGGCTTGAATACGTTCAAAGCAAATATTCACTTGGGTATTTCATTGTGGTGGCCCACGCACGTGACAACTTCTCAGTGCCGCCGCTGCCGCCACGGGGTGAGGGCGTGTGGTGCTGGAAGTGAGCTTCGCTCCCTGTGTGCGCTCGAATTTGTGTTTCAAGTTCCTTATAAGAAGGTTCATTTTCTGTATAAAATTGAGCAAGCAGGACTGTGTGTTGACCCTTTTTCTGAATTGATATAAATTTTGTAATCGATATGAAGACCAATTACGTTTGTTCTGGAGTGGCTGTTTTTCAGGGAACATTGGTCACGAAATTAAAGGCCAGCTTTTAGTAGCTCATTGTTGTGTCTATTTAACGAAGTCTTTAACGACGCAGTGCATACTAATATGATCTGAAGAGGCCTTTGTTCCAAAGCTTCTCACGCCTGAAAGAAAAAGTATTACCTTAGTGGTGCATGAAAAGTTATACGAATAAAATGATAAATATAATAATAAAAATAATGTGAGCTGCCTGTACAAACATCCTGTAGAGGACAATATGTAAATACGCGATCAACATCCCTCGCCGTGAACCCTGGTGACGATGCCAGACCTTGAAAATGTAATGACTGACGTTGTCGCTAAGGTTGTCTGTAAAGCGTGGGGTGGGCGATGTCATGCAGGGTGCGCCAGTCAATCCTGCACTTTCGAGAGAGCTGTGGAGGCTTGAAATGCAGGATTGACTGCCGCACCTGGATGTTGTCCTCCCGACTGTTCCAAGAGTTCATGTGTAGACTCTTAAATAAATTATGATATTTCGCGATTCTTAATTTAATTACTTCCTATTGTAATAGGTGTCGTAATTTTTTGTGCCCGCGTGCATATTTCTGTTTCATCTCTTGCACGCTCCCTTCTTCTGGCTAGCTCCGCAAGTTACTCATTGGTATTGCAGAACACGTTGGGAGGCTTTTGAACGATTTTACTGTCACCAGTCACAACGATGGCTGGAATGTGAAAAAATTCAATTTCCAAATGAAAGATTTTTTTGTTTCGTTTCCATGCTCGAGAAAATTTTTTTCAGCAAAAAATTTCACCGTCGAAGTCCGGTCGATACTCTGCTAAAGTTTCTGT
>JACJUY010008528.1:7702-35090 GCA_014220935.1 Platorchestia sp. MABIK | reverse complement strand
CCTATTTTCGTGCCGGTGCCATGCCCTAGTTTTGCGCTGATGTCATGACCTAGTTTTGTGCCGGTGCCATGACCTTGTTTCGTGCCGGTGCCATGTGTTTTCACACAGCTGCTTTCGTTTGTTTTGTTCGACATTGTGCACTAACGTCAATTTGTTGTCTAAATAAACTTCAGCTTTCCCATAAAATTGTGTAAAATACTCGCATTTTGCTCAAAAAAAGTTGTGCTGCAAAGAATTATTTTTATTACATGACGAAGGTTTTTGGATTATTATGTCAGGATAAATTACACGCTACTTAAAATATAATAAAGAATGAAATTTTCAATTCAGCTGAATTAATTCACGAAGAAGCCTCAGTTTAGTGAATGACAATAGAAACAATCAAAGTTTCTTTTTAAATTCTTGAAAACAGAAGCATCGGTATAATAATGCTGATGTTCAAATAATCTCGTTGAGAAAAACTCCATGATTTTTCCTCAGTGAAAAACAATCAACAACAACTTTATTATACCTACAGCAGACTCACAAGGCTTGGAAGTTAAATTTTCTTATTTCACAAGAAAATTAGGTATTATATGCTCCAACTGAATCTTCATGCGGAAGAAACTGTAAGGAACGGCCGGCTGTGTGGAACTTTAATATCTGTACAGTTTCAGAACGTCCACAGTTTGCTCTAGGAATATAATTAGACAATTTTACGAGCTTTTATATTGCGCAGATTCTAAACAATTTTTAATTCACGTTGTGTTTTGCCACAAGTCTGAAGTTTCCTGCTGGACAATTTCCAACAAGCTTCCTTATTCTCCTTCAGGTTTTGCCATAAGTTTAAAGTTTCCTTTTGGACAATTTTCGACAAGCTTCCTTGTTCTCCTTCGGGTTTTGCCATAAGTTTAAAGTTTCCTTTTGGATAATTTTCAACAAGCTTCCTTGTTCTCCTTCAGGTTTTGCCATAAGTTTAAAGTTTCCTTTTGGACAATTTTCGACAAGCTTCCTTGTTCTCCTTCGGGTTTTGCCATAAGCTTAAAGTTTCCTTTTGGATAATTTTCAACAAGCTTCCTTGTTCTCCTTCGGGTTTTGCCATAAGTTTAAAGTTTCCTTTTGGATAACTTAAAACAAGCTCCCTGATTCTCCTTCGGGTTTTGCCACAAGTATAAAGTTTTGTGTCAAACAATTTTCAGCAAGGTTCCCTATTCTCCTTTGTTCTCTTCACTTGCGTACGTACGGTATGCACTGGTCTCATCTATAAAAAAATCCACATTCTCAAGCAGGAATTTAGCATGTGTCTAACAGCCCACGCAGTCTCTTTATTTTCAAGCGCATGGTCCCATGAAGTTGACTTTTCAGTTTCTTGAAACTAAGCATCTGCGTTCCTTACTACGTTCCTTACTCATCATGATAGCAGCTACGAGATATGAAAATAGCACTCTGGATCATGTAGATGCGTAATACCTACCTCAGAATACACCACATAAGCCTTGGGAGTACAGGGAGCAATCATTTCGAATGGGAGAAAGGTGCCTAAGGGTTTTAAGAAGGCTTTAAGTTTTGAGATGCCTGTGGGCTAGAAGAAGTCTGGGGGCTTTTGCTCCTTAGAAGCGACCTTTGCTGTTTAGATTAATCCAGAGAATTGCGAAGGAACGGGGGCCGGAAAGCCAGAGACCTGAAGAGAAATGAGTGTTGTAAATCCAGAGTAATGAACAAGATCCAGGGTTGGAATCTAGAAAATTGAAAAGAATGAATGCAGGAAAACCCGTTTATTGTGCAAGAAAGAGAGCATGGAACCTAAATAATGGAAGGGAAATGAGTGCGGGAAATCCAAAGTAATGTGCAAAGTCAGGTGATGGAATCTAGAGAATTGAAGCGAAATACATGCAGGAAAACCAGAAAATTGCACACGAATGAGGGGATAGAATTTAGAAAATTGATGAGAATGAGTGCAGAAAATCCTGAGAAATACTCATGTGGGATTGTTGAAAGCCACGAGAATTAGTACAAAGAATCCAAGAAACTGCGCGGGAATTAAATTGCGGCAGAAATTAAACAAACCTGGTAGGAATCAGAGTGAAGAGCTACAGTCGTGATTAAATTGGGTAGGATATCTAACAGACATGGTACGAATGAAAGTAACTTGAGTCGTGTTCAAATTGAATGGGATATCTAACAGACATGGTACGAATGAAAGTAACTCGAGTCGTGTTCAAATTGAATGAGATATCTAACAAACATGGTACGAATGAAAGTAACTCGAGTCGTGTTCAAATTGAATGGGATATCTAACAGACATGGTACGAATGAAAGTAACTCGATCGTGTTCATACTGAATGGGATATCTAACAAACATGGTACGAATGGAAGTAACTCGAGTCGTGTTCAAATTGAATGGGATATCTAACAGACATGGTACGAATGAAAGTAACTCGAGTCGTGTTCAAATTGAATGAGATATCTAACAAACATGGTACGAATGAAAGTAACTCGAGTCGTGTTCAAATTGAATGGGATATCTAACAAACATGGTACGAATGAAAGTAACTCGAGTCGTGTTCAAATTGAATGGGATATCTAACAGACATGGTACGAATGAAAGTAACTCGAGTCGTGTTCATATTGAATGGGATATCTAACAAACATGGTACGAATGAAAGTAACCTGAGTCATGTTCAAATTGAATGAGATATCTAACAGACATGGTATGAGTGAAAGTAATTTGAGTCGTGATTAAATTGAGTCGGAAATTTAACAAATGTCGCTGGAATGAGAGTAGAAAATTTGAGTCATATCTTGACTCTACAGTAGAAGAAAATCTTGTAGCTCTGGACCCTCCATTTGACTCAGTCCGGCAAAACCTTTTTTTTAGTTACATTGAACTATGAAAGACTTTTCTGGAGTTAACCATAAATTATTTCTATGAATATAGAAATCACATATTAGTTATGATGATTATTTCGTTGCCTCAAAATGTTAAATTCTCGAGAAACATACATATTTTAATACAGGAAAAGATGCTCATCAAATTAAATTGCCTGCACAGTTCAGAAATAGTTTGACACAATACAACTTCTAAAAAGAGTAAAATAATTTGGAAATAACATGGTATAATTAATTTTAATTGGACTTCTAAATGCCATAACTACAGTTCTGCGCAGTTTGAGGTATTTATTGGCGGTGAGACAAATCGCAATAAAGAATAGCCATAGTTTAAAAATCTCGAAATTTATTTTTCTTTAAGAAGATCCGTGAGAACAATATTTTATTGTTTTTCAGTAGATCCAATTAAAAATGATGAATAATTTGCCTCCAAAAGCTATCGAAAATACTTGTTTGTTGATTGTAAATCAGTTTGGAAAATTAAAACAAAGAATCCGTATGGAACTTTCCACAAATAATAAAACAACAAAATTTCTATTAGCTCTACTGCCTCAGCCACGGTGGAAAATTATGATGCTCATTGATTGATGTGTGCTGGGTGTTGTGTACTGATGTGTGCTGGGTGTTGTGTACTGATGTGTGCTGGGTGTTGTGTACTGATGTGTGCTGGGTGTTGTGTACTGATGTGNTTATGTTACAAGTTATGTTGTGTTACGGGTTGTGTAACGTTACAAGTTATGTTGTGTTACGGGTTGTGTAACGTTACAAGTTTTGTTGTGTTACGGGTTGTGTAACGTTACAAGTTTTGTTGTGTTACGGGTTGTGTAACGTTACAAGTTATGTTGTGTTACGGGTTGTGTAACGTAGCAAATAATGTACCGAGTGCATTAGGATTGCAAATAAATTTTAGCAGCTTGTTTTTTTCATAATATTATTACTCACTTGAGCCTCATTGGAAACATCGGCGTCTTTTGCTCTCGGTGTTACCAGAATGAAGCTTAAAATAACTATTTAAATACTGATTCCGTCCGAATTTCTTCAAAATATCTGAGAAAAATTTAGTGAAAAACATGGATGAAACTGATGACTTACTAAATAACATGATGTGGTTCCATGATGATTTAACATGATTACGTTAAATTTGTAGCTCAATCTACGTACAATCTACATCTCAATCTACATTTGCGGCGGCTCATCGTGGCCCGGAGCCGGGCTCCAAACTACATCTCAGGAATCTCAGGCAACCTCGTCACAGTCAAAAATACAACAGGAGTTCAAAACTTTAACATCCCATTTTGCAGCGCCCCTGAGTGCGCTGACAAAATGAGGTGGAAGAATGTCGAAAAAACAAAACGAAATAGAAATCTATACTAGAATATGAGCCGCGTCTGTCCGTCCGTTTGTCTGTCCGTCCGTCTGCCCGTCTGCCCGTCTGTCCGCCTGCCCGTCTGTCCGTCTGTCCGTCTGTCCGTCTGTCCGTCTGTCCGTCTGTCCGTCCGTCCGTCTGTCCGTCTGTCCGTTTATCCGTCTGTCCGTGCGTCTATCTGTCCGTCACACTCACCAGTAGAAATTGTGTGATGAGCGTATCTGTGATACAAGCTTCATCAATTTCACAATTTTCTGTGTATTAACGCAGTAGATTCGGAGGCACTTGGCCTCATCAACTGTAAAGAAATTGAAAATGGTAGTTTCAATTTTTTTCCGGATGAGAATCATACCTAGTGAAGCTTAAAAACGGACACACTCTTGAGGGGGATCGGTTGCACGGCATGCCAGCCTCGTGCACCGAAGAAAAAATATATAAAAAAATCAAGTTCTATCTAAATGCAAATCTGAACGCACGACAGATTCCTGCAACATCTGTTGCTAATATTGAGGTGGGTGCCCAGTATGACTGATACGTGAAATTGCTGGTAACGGTAGAGGAAACAAAGTAGAGTAATTTCTAAGGGGAAAATACACCTCCTCTTGCTCGGCTAGCCAATAGAACGCATTTATTTCATATAAATGTTTTGACGTAACCATATCAGCATGTCGTTAGGCCAACAGTGATGCCAGATTTGGGTCTAGCAGTGTTGTCAGATGCAGTATGAGCGATGCTTTTGGTTCGTTGCCATGACGTCACCATTGTGACATGTCGTTAGGCCAATATCGGTACCAGATTTGGCGCTAGCAGTGTTGTCAGATGCAATATGAGCGCTGCTATTGGTTCATTGCCATGACGTCAGTATTCTCACTCCGTCAACGAAAAAAGACTGGTTTGACCCTACCTTGTTTCTTCTACCGAATTGCTGGCACACAATGTTATCATCGAAATTGAAAGACGGTTTTTCAATTTGGCACACAAATTCAATTTAGATGTTAATGAGGGAGGTAATTTTTGAGAATAGAAGCTTATGATCAAGCTGTAGCATAGATACGGGCAATGATCTTTGTATTTAATGATGAGGGGCATGACACAAACTTTTGTATTTGAAAATTGCCCGGAAGCAAAAACCTGAGAATTGCCAGCTGCCAGCTAGTGGGCAGGTGCCGCATCAAAAGCTTCTAAGAACAGCACTGACTGTATCTGGTCTTAGTATATACAAAAAACGCTAGATGCTTTTGAGTTAATTCTAGACGCACTCATCGCATGGTCTCAACACGAAGATCAACATAAGTGTCGACTGAAGAACAGCACTGACTGTACCTGGTCTGGGGATATATACTGTGCAGCTAATTCTAGACGCACCTAACACATGATCTCCATGAGTGTCGACACAGACAGCCTTCACTTTATAATTCCCGTCACCATGCCATTAGAGCATCAAATTACCAATTCACGAGACTCCTAGAGTGCAGTCCCAGTTATGACACAGGATTACCTCAACTAAACTTTATGTAAAGAGGTATTCACTGAGAAATTTCTTCACTTGGAAGCCCTTTCTAATTGTCGGAGCGAAGATTAATTTTGCGATGAGCTTGAACATAAAGCAGCAATTTTAAATTAAAGCTTGCACTTAATGTTCTGTGAGAAAGGTAATGAGTTTGATGATATAATTAGAGCCTGAGGTGGGGAGTTATGAACAACATGCACCAGCCGAAATTGTGGTAATGGCGGACATGGCCGTCATTCCAGCGAGTCAATCTCACTCCCCGGCCTCTCTTGCCGAGATCCTTTATGATTACGATGGTAACGTAACACTGGTATTGGCCTTGTGTGTAACGCTGGGTATTGGCCTTGTGTGCAACGCTGGGTATTGGCCTTGTGTGTAACGCTGGGTATTGGCCTTGTGTGTAACGCTGGGTATTGGCCTTGTGTGTAATGCTGGGTATTGCCTTGTGTGTAACGCTGGGTATTGGCCGTGTGTGCAACGCTGGGTATTGGCCGTGTGTGCAACGCTGGGTATTGGCCTTGTGTGCAACGCTGGGTATTGGCCTTGTGTGTAACGCTGGGTATTGTCCTTGAATGTATTGTTGGATAGTGGCCTTTTATGTAACGCTGGGAATTGGCCTTTAAAGTATTGTTGGATATTGGCCTTTCATGCTAGGCTCTGTATAACCTTTACATGCAACCCTGGACAATGGCCATGCAAGTACCACCTGGGACTGGATGTATCAGTTGTAGAGACAGAATTTCTGCCCTGCGAGTACTGAAAATGCTGTACCGACTCGAGACGTACATGTTTCATAATACCTTTAACCCAATTCCCGTATACAAAACATTGCATCCAACATAATTTACAGAAGTTTATGTTTTTAGCTGTCATTATTAGCTTTTCTATTGATTCCTTCTAAGGTATAGCTGCTTTTTTCTTTTATTGACCCTGCATAAGTGACGTGATTCAGAGAGTCTCAGATGGTCTAGTAGGGTTTAAATACCGCGTGACCGAAAGAAGAAATTTTTACACTGATGAAATTCTCATAATCAGCCTTGCTTGTGTGCTTGCTCCGTTGTCACCGTCCCTGCTAGGATTTCAATCGTAACCTGAGCTGAATTTCAACGTCACGTTATAGTGATATGATTGGTGGGTTCAAAGTATATCGTCTGTATAGTACGGGGAAAATTATTGATGATACGGCAAGAAAAATTTGACTGGGTCTAGAATGCTTGCAAAGCTGAGAATCTTGTTGGTTTGCTGTCCACTGTTTGCGCGCTGTTTTCAATAACAACACAGGGCAAAATTTGCCCAGCTTTACATAACAACGGGAGGAAAATTTAAATTCGCGTGTTGTGAATTCGATTTTTAACCCATCAAGAGGAGGATATTTCTCGAAGCTAACCTGCAAAAGCAATCTGACAAGGCGAGCCACTCTTTACTTGGTGTTAATTAATAGTAAGCGCACCTACTCTCTTTACAACTAACTCACAGATTAGAATATTGGAACAAAATTATTGACTTATTGCTTTATTTTAGATGCAGCACTGGCTCAGTTTTGCTGCCGCGCTGGCGCAGTTTTGCTGTGCATTGGCGCTGTTTTGCTGTGCATTAGCTCAGTTTTGCTGTGCATTGGCGCAGTTTTGCTGGCAGTGTTATAACACTGACGCAGTATTGCTGGCAGTATCAAAACACTGACGCAGTGTTGCTGGCAGCATCAAAACACTGACGCAGTGTTGCTGGCAGTAACAAAACACTGACGCAGTATTGCTGGCAGTATCAAAACACTGACGCAGTGTTACTGGCAGCATCAAAACACTGACGCAGTGTTGTTGGCAGTATTGTAACGCTGATGCAGTGTTGCTGGCAGTATTATAACACTGACGCAGTGTTGCCGGCCACTGCACCACAGCAACAAAAAGGTAGGCCTAGCCAGGCCCGGAACAAGGCCTATTTCGAAGTCGATTTAAGAAGCACTCCCCCGGTTCGCATAAAATGCAACGCGTGACGTAATATAAGCAACGCGATCGAATAAAGCTCTATACATTTCTGGCACGGGCAGGGCCGCTCGTGAAATTACTTGGGCAAAGTTTATTTTTGCAGCCCTGAGAGAATGGATTCTTTTCAGCCTCGAAATTTTCCAATCAGTTCCCAACGCTTTCTTGAACCTGTGAAATTTGACTGAGAAAAAATTCTAGCGCAGCCTAAACGTGCGGAGATCTGGACGAGAAAGTTAATGCGGATGAAAATATGAAGTGGAAGTATTTGTGTTTCTGAAGGAGGTGAATTTTCTAACACTCTAAATATAACAAGAACGAAGTCGATTAATTTCAAGAGTGAGTTAAGCTAAGAAGAAAATAGAGAAGTTTGTTGGGTTAATTAATAATTTGATAGTTCGGTATACGCTGGCTGGAACATGAAACTATGACCGTCTTTAAATTGTTGTTTAGCATTAAAACTTGTTTGGGGTCTATTTATATAGTCGTAAAGCATCAATTCAGAAACAACTTGTGCTGATGTAAAAAGTTATTCACAACTTCTCCCAATGACGTAAAGAATAACGCCTCTACATGGCATAAAGAGTATTAACGCCTTCCCTTTAAAGATTATAAAGCTTAATTAATGATTTATTCCCCGAGTAAGATGGCTAAGAATAATTATTTTTCCATAAGTGAAAGCATAAAAAAATAATCATTCCTCAAGTGAGATTATTAAGTGTAATAATCTTTCATCACGTAAGATTACAAAGTATGATTACGTTTCTTCCTGTTTCATGAAAAGGAATAATTACATCTCCCCATGTGAGATCGTTTGAAGTAGTATTGTCTCTACGACTAATTTATAATCTTACCCAATAATACCCTAAGTGTGTTTATTTATTTATTTATTTGTTTGGTATCCGCTTCCTCCGTCTCTATGCGACGCTCACGCGGACGCTCAATGACCGTATCTGTGATCCGAGTTTCACCAGTGCACAAGTACAACAGTATTTTAATGGCGGGCACTGTTGGGATGGAAATATTTGTTGGGCATCCACGTCTGGTGAATTTATTTCTGGGAAATATCGAATCCCGTCATTTTTGACGTGCCTTCCACATTAGTAGGTAACGAGGCCTCCTAATGAGGAATTATCAAGTGTAACAAACGCCGGAATTTGCAGCAAGGCAGTTAGGAGAAAACTTACTGCCGCAACGAAATTGCAACGATGTGGTGCATAAACCGGTAAATCCAAACCTCAATCAGCGTAAAAGAGTTAAACTTTTTAAAATTAAAAAGGTTTCATGGATATTTTTTCTTCAATTTTGTTTTGAATATGTCGAGTTATAAGAAATCTATAATTAGAAACAGCCTCAATAACCCTAGATTTAAAAATTGATTTGATTTAACGGTTCTTAAAATGCTGGCCTTGTGCCCTAATATTAAATTAATATGGAGAGAGATACGTTAATATTCTATTAATAAGGTGATTGAAACTTTAATATTCTATAAATAAGTAGAGTGAAACATTAATATTCTATTAATAAGGAGCATAAAACGTTAATATTCTATTGATTAGGAGTGTGAAACAGATTTCGAAATGAAAGTTACCTCTCATCTACGCGTCTTTGTAAAAGTTGGGCCGATTATCGTGTAGAATATCAGCAAAAATTACTAACATGTTAATTGCGGTGGGTTAAAATGAAGTTAAATATTCAACGCAAAACTGGAGTTAATTTAAGAGATCGATTTTGATGATAACGAACATTAAATAGATCGTGTCTTCTTCTACGTATACATAACGAAAACTAAATGAACGCACGATTTTTTATCTTAATTATTATTAAAGTTGACCCCTGTTATTAACTCCCCAATTTTGAGTTGATTATTAAACTTCCGCCAAAGTTACCGTGTTCATAATCTTACTTATTGTCGACGCGATTACTGGCAATTCGTCAAGTTACGCTGATGTGAAACATTCGAGATGTGCCAGTCAGTTCAATGAAAAAGTTCCGCTAAAACCGATAACAGAATGTCACAAACGATAATACCATGACACTGGATTAAATTAACTTTAACGTTACTTTACATCTACCTTTCCTTTGCTGGAATGTGATGGAGGAAAGTGAACATAGAGCACCCCTAATTATAATGATATTTTAGCATTGGATATTTTTAACAAGAAAAATATACTTCACTGGCGTCTGGCGGAGTTAGGAAACCTTCACGATTTGTTGTCATTCACTACACTAATTTTTGGCCTCCTCCAATTACTGAATGATTCAGTTGACTAATTCAGAATTTTTCAGGAAAATTTTTATGGGCAATGCGTCCCATTACGAAATTATGGTCACCTAATGAAACTATCTTTAACGATAGTTCTCAAGATAACACAATAGATGAAGATAACACAATACAATCAAAAAATAGATGCACGACTACGGAATAGGTTAGCTTCGAACGATTTATTTACTTACATCGCCCACATGACTTCGTGCACACCTACGCAATACTTCCCGGACACGGCCTCAAAACTACCCGTACACTGTAACAAGACTTCCGCACACGGCGTCAAAACTACCCGTACACTGTGACAAGACTTCCCGTACACTGTAACAAGAGTTCCCGCACACGGCCTCAAAACTACCCGTACACTGTACCAAGACTTCCGCACACGGCCTCAAAACTACCCGTTCACTGTACCAAGACTTCCCGCACACGGCGTCAAAACTACCCGTACACTGTAACAAGACTTCCCACACACGGCCTCAAAACTACCCGTACACTGTAACAAGACTTCCCGCACACGGCGTCCAAACTACCCGTACACTGTACCAAGACTTCCCGCACATGGCCTCAAAAATACCCGTACACAGCTTCAAAACTTCCCGCACACTGTAACAAGACTTCGCGTACTCGAAATCGCCGCCCTTTCGCCGCTCGACTCCCGTAGAGCGCCTAGCAGAAGGCGCAGCTTCTCAGCTAAACGAGAAGAAGCCACTACAAATCGGACGGGGATTTAATTTGTGAGCTTTGCATGACGCCAATTTGCGTCTTTGATGAATCATCACGAGACGCTGAGCGTTATGGGACACTCCTGCTTTCAGTTTCCGAGTCTCGCTCGCAGCATTTGAGCACTCATTAATTCTATTGAGGTTTTCATTGGAGTTAACTAGAGGGCTTGCCTAGCTTGAATATTGCTGCTCAGTTTCACTGAGCGCGTCACTGGAAAATTAAAGTTATTTGATCTGTAGAACGGAAGATCGAGCAAATTTTTTCAAAAGATTCTTGCATAGGAGAATAGTTGTATGAAGAAGAACTATTTTGATTAACGTCAATTAACTTACTCTTGGTCCAGAATCATTTTCGAGACAAAGCGATCGTTTTATAAATGGAAGGAAGAGATGAGATTCAAACTCATTAGGAGTTTTTAACGCCAGGCTTCATTTGGTGTTCCCATATTTCGGGTTTCGAACATACAAGTTTGTGCTTGATTGAGGTTTAATTATGCATCGTATTCAAAATATTTGATGAGAATCGAAAGGCACATAAACCTGGCGTTGTGCTAGATAGAGGTGGCTTGATTTAGTGATTCACGCTACTGAAAATATTTGAAGAGAATCGAATCGTACACAAACCTGGCAGAGCGTTCGCAAAGATGCAGATTTTCTCAGAAGGCTTGTTCAATTTGAACTGGAATTTAAGATTCTTCTGTCGCTCGAATATTAGTTTGAGGTTATGTAAAAGGGCTAATACGTGTGTAGCGAACATGAAAAAGGGATAATACATGTTAAACGAACATGAGAAAGGAATAATACAAGTCAAATGAACATGTTAAAGGGACAATACATGAGAAGCGAACATGAGAAAGGGATAATAAATGTTAAACGAACATGCTAAGTGGATAACAATGCTCGAAGATGAGCAAACATGATTGATGGATGAAAAGGAATAACGACGATTTGTACTCTCTACGGTCGGAAATATTTGCTACACAAGGGAGTCGATTATTCAATTTCTGGCATTCAATTTTTGTTTGGTCAATTTTTGACATCCAGTTTCGGTTAATCAATTTCTGACATTCGACCTTTTAGTGACTCAATTCTTGACGTTCATTTTTTTTAAGCCAATTTCTGACGTTCAGCTTTGGTCAATGACTCGAATTCAATATTTTCAAGTTTTAATGTAATTTTAGGTCAGTCAACCCTAGTCACTCAATTTGGAGCCTATCAACTTTTCTAAATTATTGTTAGATTACTCAATTTTAGGCCAGTCAACCCCAGTCACTCAATTTTGGCTCTATCAACTCTTTTAAATTGAAATAAGATCTTTCAACCGATCAGCATTTCATGGTTATTCTACTCAACTCCCTCAATTTCCAACAACTCAACCCTAAAACTTTTATTCTGGACCCCAAAATGACCCCAATCTGATAGCACTCAATTCTAAAATGAGTCGAATTCAATCAACCTCAACTTCAACCCACCACTAAATTTTAAGAGATTCCATTCAGAGTCTCCATTAGAGACAGTCCAATCACGACTGGAGAGGTTTAACTCCGGTCAATCAAACCCGGAGAGGTTAAATTCCGGTCAATCATAACTGGAGAGGTCAAATTTCGGTCAATCAAACACGGAGAGATCAAATTCCGGTCAATCATAACTGGAGAGGTCAAATTTCGGTCAATCAAACACGGAGAGATCAAATTCCGGTCAATCATAACTGGAGAGGTCAAATTTCGGTCAATCAAACAAGAAAAGGTCAAATTCCGGTCAATCACAACCGCGCAATTTCATCCCGCCTAAAAATCACTGAGAACGGCACTACACAGATCCCGGTGCAGCGTGCGCCTTTGTGCCAGCAATAATGGAGGCAATCGCGCTGGCTTTCTTTCAAAAGACGATAGAGGAGGATAATTAGCGCGGGATTGGTTGTGGTGGTACAGTGAAGTTACTCCACTTGCTGTGTGCGTAGATTTGTGTGTGCGTGTGTCTGCATTTGTGTGTGCGTGTGACTGCATTTGTGTGTTTGTTTGTGTGAGAGCGCACATATGTGTGTGTGTGTTTGTGTGTGCGAGTGTGCATATGTTTTTACATATGTGTGTGTGTTTGTGTGAGAGTGTTCAAATTTGTGTGTATGTTTGTGTGTGATAGTGTGAATATGCGTGAACATATGTGTAAATGTTTGTGTGCGTGTGTATTCAGGTGTGTACGTGTGTTTGTGTACGTGTGCGCATATTTACTTGTGCACATGTACAGTATGTGTGTGTGTACAAGTATGTGAATGCATGTATTTGTTTATGACTAAGTACGTGTGTGTGTGTGTGTATTTTTATGCGTTTCTGTGTGTGCGAGGGTAAGTCTATGAATGTATATGAGCGCATGTTAGTAAACGAAAATATGAGTGTGTTTGTATGTATGTTCGTATACCTTTATGAGAGTGTTTTGTACGTAAGTATAAATGTGAAGTCATGATGGCGGCAGAAAAACACTCGCTGAAGTAAGAAAACAGGCAAAGTTCACCACGTGCTATGATTCCGAGTTATATTCCGTTGAACGGTATGATTCCGAGTTCTATCCCGTTGAACGGTATGATTCCGAGTTATATCCCGTTGAACGGTATGATTCCGAGTTATATCCCGTTGCTAAGCCTGTACAAATTAATAATTTTTCAGGGCCGGAAATGTGGATGCAGATGTGAGAGAATTTTAAAAATAGTCACATAACTTTGCGTTGACCAATCTTTCCACTATCGTAGTTTCGTCTGTTAAAAAGTTGCCGATTTAAAAATGCTGCAGTTTGTTAAATATTAGTGCTAGAAGGCAGAAATAGGTTACACTGAGAAGAGCAGGATTTAAAGGTTTAGTTTATTTCGATAATTTTGTCTATTTGGCATATTTTTAATACAAATGTGACATTCGTGGCTAAAATTTACGTTATCCAGCAATACTTTATCACAACTGCTCATACTTTTCATTTTGCAGCAAAATAGAAAACCTCCAATCTTCATCCTCCGGTGAGATTTCTTGATGACATTGCATTTTATATGATTTTAAACACAGTTCTTTTTTCGAACAAAATGAACTGTTGTTTTCTTATCTGTGTCTCAGCAAACAACTTTATTACTGAAAATTTAAATCCTTTTCACATTAATTCTTGTTTTCTGGTGTGCCTTCTGGTTCCTTCTGGTGACGACACTGAATATTTTGCTGCAGTTTTAAACCGCAAGAACTGATGGTTCTTGAAACTTTCTGCAGAGATAAACTATGTTCCCGTCAAGCCTAGTCTGACTGCACAACTTGTCTAGGGTGAGAAACTAGCTCACAACATCACAAACGTTGAGTTCTAATAAGTTCTCTATTTGGATTCTCTTAGTTCTCATAGTTCTCTTGAGTTCTCTTTTGTGGGTTTTCTAAGTTCTCATAGTTCTCTTTTTGGGTTTTCTTAGTTCTCATAGTTCTCTTGAGTTCTCAGTTCGGGTTTTCTTAGTTCTCATAGTTCTCTTGAGTTCTCTATTTGGGTTCTCTTAATTTTCATCGTTCTCTTGAGTTCTCTATTTGGGTTCTCATAGTTCTCTCAAGTTCTCTATTCAAGTTCTTCATTTGGAAATCCTTATAAAAACATCGCCTACCGTGACGCTGCACTCAGTAGCTATTTAATGTCTTTAGGCCAACGTATTATACTGTAACACACTTCCGTTTACGGTGAGTGTCCTGCAGTCGTCACAGTGTTAGCACGCAGACAAGGTTCGTGTTTGTGAACAATTTAATAACATCAATCGATTCAATTTTGATTTTAAATCATGGTAAATTAAAAGAAAACAGGAATACGCTTCCTACAAATATACATAAAGAACGAAATCGTTTAGACAGGTGAGACGACTGATGCTGTACAGGACCAATACACATTTGAAAATATGAATCCGCTGAGCCTCATTTGCTCTAATAAAGATTCATTTTAAATAACGCTGGAGAGAGAATTGTGCACAGTTTTTCATACACGATGGCGGATTAAAAACTCGTAAATTTGAATTGGATCGCAGAGTAATCATACATTGCTTTGGGTCCCAAAATAATGGGGGAGAAACAAAGTGTGCGCAGGACGTTTTCAAATACAAATATCACATGAACTGAATTATGCAGCCATCCATAGGATCCCCCCCGATTTACGAGTTATTTCAACTAAAATTGTGCAAGAGTTGTGACAGAAGTCAAATAGTCTGCAGGCCATTTCGCGGCCGTAAAATAGTGAGCAAACCGGCGAGAAATGTGTGGCTTGGCTGCTGATTTAAATGCCGGGCTGAGGGATGGACTAGGGGGGAGAAGAAGAGCTCGGTGGTACGACTTATAAAGGGTGGGCAAAAAGAACGCACGGATTTCTAACTGGCGCACCATTTAGTGTGGACTTGATGGAAAGTGGAATGTGTGCACAAGCAGCCTAGAAACAGTAAATTGAGAAAAAACATCATGAAACAAGATAAAAGTTGAAGAAGAAATATTCAAATATATTTACCGAAGAGGCTGAAAAAACGAGGCAGCAGTGAACCGAAAAAAAGGTGGTCCGTCACAATCCATGCTTTCTTTTTGCGCCACCCTGTACCTGATATCACAAAGCTAGCGCCATGATTCTATTTAAATCTAAAAATTTAGTTCAGCTGAAATCATATTGAAATTAGTAACTGAATATTAATGTATCAAGATCATTTTCGGAGAGGATGATTAGACCACATGCTTAAGGTTTAATTCACATTCCAGTTTCTAAACCTTGAAATTTAGTTCAAATGAAATGAAATCAAAATTTAATTTGTATTCATGGAATGTGTCATTCGGTTTTAGAGTTGTGTGTACATTTTCGGAGAAGGAGGTGAGCTGTGTCCTTTCTGTCTTGACCTCTTTATGTCTCCTTTATGTATCCTTCTAAACTCTAATATTAGGTTCCACTAATATGATGCTCAAATTACGTCTGTGTTTTTGAAATGTCTATTTGATCGTTTAAGTTTCGGAATAATTCTCAATATTTGGGGATAAGATTCGAGCGAAATTACAACGAAGTTACATCGATGAAAGATTTTGTCGCTGATCCTGCATGTCACAATTTAACGACTTACGCAGCCTGCATGCTAATTATTGCTAATCTAAAAATGCATCAAAAAATTGGCGTTAATTGCGCTCTGCTGATCTGCAAAAATTGTTCAATTTGAACAAAGAAAGAAACTCGTCAGAAGCAACAAGAAAGTGGGTTCTTATTGAGATATTGTAACTCACTTTTACTGTTTGACTTTTGAGAGTACTTGCTAGTAGTGGATCGATTGATGCTCGAATTTTCAGGAAAGAAGTAGCATTTAAATTAATTTGGGGATTAAGAGAGGACAATTTGTAAAGTTCAGGGAGCTCAGGAAACTTTCTTTTATATTGCTTTAATATCATGTCATTAACAATATTATATATCTCTGAACGGGTTAGGTGTTCGCATAAATCGCAAATTTATGAGGAACTTAAAAACGAGGAAAAATCCAAGGAAATTAATCATATTTTAGGACATTTATCATATTTAATGGGAAAACGCATCGAGGTCCCGCTTCATCATCAGTTTAAAAAAACAAATCATATTGTCTGAAATAAAAGATTTTAAAGATATCTGTTAATGTCAGTCATTAAAATATTTCATGAAAACAAAAATTAGTCAGAGAAAAATCAAATCTTTCTTTGACTTAAATTTTTATTTGACGCTATTTTTCAGAGACCTCTGAGGATCTGACAGGCTTGCGTGGTTGCCAGATGTTCTTATTTGCAAGACCTTTCATCAGGCTTTCAGGAGAGAGAGAGAAAGAGTGAGAGACGAGAGAGAGTGAGAGAAAGTGAGAGAAGGGCAAGAGAGAGAAGTGAGACGAGAAAGAGAGAAAGTGAGAGAGAGAAAGTGAGACGAGAGAGAAAGACGGAGAATTACATAGGAAAACCTGCACAAATCTCTCCCCTAAACGATCGACACTTCGTTCTCCACAATTATTGGACAGTTTTGAATGCCAAGGAAGTTTTTTATGGCGATAATAAAACACGACTTGTTATGATCGGCCTCATAGCTCTGATGTTGTTCATGAGATCAGTAAAGTATGTCGAATTCTATGCAGTGGTAACTTCAAAAAATAGCTTTCTAGTATTAAAGATGTATATTTTTCAAATCATAGAGAACCTGAACAATCAACAAATTTTTCCCCCCTTTTGGATTTTCATTTCAAACAAAAAAACCCTTAAAAAATGAGAGCAAAGAGCAGATTCTAATGATAAGCAGCTATGTTTGACACTGACTGAAATTAATGCTTAGATTTATTGCTAAAATTAATAGCACGAGCAAATACTGTTGCTAATGCATTAAGCTGAAAACGTGTTCGAAATCCTAGTAAAAACGAAATAAAAATGTCAGAAAATACTTTTATTTAGAAATTAATGCTTAGATTTATTGCTAAAATTAATAGCACGAGCAAATACTGCTGCTGATCCGTCAAGCTAGAAACTTGTTCAAAATCCTTATACAAAACGAAATAAAACTGTCAGAAAATACTTTTAGTTTCATTCCATAACAAGATTCTCACTAGATATCGCTCTGATCCGTGAAATCGTAGAGTAATTTAAGCTCGACGGGATGGCGAAATGACCTTGTGAAATAACATCACCTACGTCACTTAATTAAATTTCTTCCAAATACGAAATCCAGTCATCAAACACTGACATTTCCGTTTTATTTTCACTGAAAAACTATGAGACATTGTTAATTTCTATTGTTTTTACTAACAAGATTTTACTTGAATCATCAATCATTGATCATTTCAACTTGTTTGCACTGCCTACACTTCGATCAAATCATCAAACATTGATCATTTCAACTTGTTTGCACTGCCTACACTTCGATCAAATCATCAAACATTGATCATTTTTATTCGGTTTTACTGCCTAAGTTGCGTTCAAACCATGACAATGCAAATTTCCATGACGTACGAATGAAGACGGGCAAAAACAAACCATATTTCTGTCTCAGACACTCTCTGTTATTGACAGTCGAGGCTCCCAACCCTATTTGCATTTTCTTAATGAGTTCTGACGAATTTTGAGTACGTTTCATTCAAATCGCAACTGAAAAATTTAGGAGTAGAAATTGATTCTTCGCATTTGTGGTTAACTACCCAGTCTAACTTTTTCGCCGCCTGCATGCATGATTTTTGCCACCTAAGCGATTTAATCGTTTTTCGCAGGAGGTGAAAAAGTTAGACTGGGTAAAATGTTTCTCGCCAATAGTTTGGTTAAAGTTGCATAAATAATGAATCATCGTTTAGTGTTAAGCAAAGTTTTCAAAGCATTTAATTCTACGGTAAAACTTAAACTAAAAGTCAGCACTTGGTTTCGTCAGAGTTCACAAAGATTTTCAATTCTACGATAAAACTGAAGCGATAAATCAGCGTTTAGTTTTGTACAAAGTTTACACAAGTTTTCAAGTCTGCGATTAAACTTGAACTATCAATTGAAGTTTCAATTCGTATAAAGTTTCCATCACTTTTCAAGTCCACGATAAAAGTTGTACGGCAAATTAGACTTCGAATTTATTCAATGTTTATAAAACTTTTCAAGCCTGCGATCAAACTTGATCGATAAATTCTACCTCAATAAATGTTTCCAATTCTTTTAAAGTCTACGGTGAAGAAAAATCAAAACTTTAGCCTTCAATTCCACGTGAAGTATACATGATTTAAACACGTGAGGGGCTTTGTAAACTTCAAACTCGGTAAAGCAACATCATGGTTACTATCTTACATCTTATCGCGTGAGTTTAACCTTTGTCTGAGTATTTTTGATCAACATTATGATTGAAACACTAAAAACACAAATTCTAACCCTACCGTAAACTTTCCAATGTCATACCAATTTAACAGCAGTTTCTACTAATTCAAAAAAAATCTCTATTTTGGGCATGAAACTAGTTCGCACAAGTCTCGTAAAATCTGAACTTAACCACCGAAATTGAAATTCGAATGAAAGCCGGCAGATGATAAGTAGGGTCTATTAATCGGTGGTCATCAGTCATCACTGAAACCCATTAGCGTTCGACGTGAGAGAATTGGACATCGTTTTGCTGAGCTAGAATTTCCTCGCCGTCGGTCGTATTGCTGACTGATGGAATGAGGGCCTGTAGATCATGCAGACACGGGAACTATGTGGCAGTATTTGCCGGCACTTAAACCAGACCGCATGGCAAAGTGTGCCCGGGACTACGTGATGCCTAGTGCATAATGATATTAAAGGTTAAGAAACCAGACCGCATGGGAAAGTGTGCCCGTGGCTGGGTGATGCCTAGTGCATAATAATATTAAAGGTTCAGAAACCAGACATCACCTATCTTAAAGGGAAATGCTCATCGTACCGGTGTGGTGCACAGGTAAATTTTCATTAAAGTATACTGAGGGAACTCCAGAAGTCCGAGTATCTTCTTACATAATAATACCTTTGGTGTGTTTAGTTATTTCTTTTGTGCGTACTTCTTAAAGAAACAGCTTCTTTGATTTGATTTGAAGCATGCTTAATGACCGTATATGTGATACGAGTTTCACCAGTACGCAAGTACAAGAATGTTTTAATCGCGGGTACTATCAGGATGGATAAATTTGTGTGTCATCCTCATCTGGATGATTTACACAAGGAAAATATACAATCCCGTCAGTTTTGACTGGTCGTGTACACGTGTAGAAAAATAAACATTCCTTATCAGAGACAATTTTACGTAGCAGTCAGTGTCCTCAAGTGATTCAGTCAACAGCACCTCAGCTGCACGACTGGAGGCACTTTCTATGTAGAACAGTCTTGCCAAATTGGCTATTTTTCCGGCCAGAATCCTAAGTTTGTTTTTTTAAAACGAAATTTGAGCACTCTATACCTTGCAACCCTACATCTGATTTCCGGTTAAAAGCCTCGAGTCTAGGATTTTAACATGTGCAAAAATTTTAACATGTGCCACTGCCGACTGAGAACGGCCTTCTTCTTCTCATAGCTCAAATCGTCGAAGTTTGAAGTTTGTCTTCTTTTGCATAGCGTTCTTCTTTATATAAAAGCATGAGAGTCTGACGATTGCTCGTTAGCAGCGTCAGTCAGATCATTTGTAAACTCAAAGGCGGACTTGGAATTTGCTTATAGATCAGCGGTATCAATGGGACAGGCGGTCTGAGGTCCACCATTACCATTCCGGGAATTGGAAACTTCAGACTCGGAATGACAGGAGACATTTCTCTGTGCTTGGAATGATAGGAGACATTCCTCTACGCTTGGAATGACAGGAGATATTCCTCTGCGCTTGGAATGACAGGAGACATTCCTCTACGCTTGGAATGACAGGAGACATTCCTCTGCACTTGGAATGACAGGAGACATTCCTCTACGCTTGGAATGACAGGAGACATTCCTCTACGCTTGGAATGACAGGAGACATTCCTCTGCGCTTGGAATGACAGGAGACATTCCTCTACGCTTGAAATGACAGGAGACATTCCTCTGCGCTTGGAATGACAGGAGATATTCCTCTACGCTTGGAATGACAGGAGACATTCCTCTGCGCTTGGAATGACAGGAGACATTTCTCCATTCTCTGTTTGACAGAAGCCTAAATTTTATGTTTGCAATCACACTAGCGCAAATAAAAATTCGTTTCGTTGTCTCTGATGCTACGGCGAGTTCAATGGGCATTTAGTTTTTTCTCTGTTAAATTATTTCACTTACGAGTACACGTGTATGGACTGATAAAACACATTTACCGCCACGGGGCTTGGTGTATGAAAGAAAACCTGCATGCACACGCAGCTTGTAATCTTAATTGTGAATTCACTTGCAAAATAGATCAGAATTTGATTTCCGCGGACTGTGTAGCTCACCTTACGTTAAAATGAAGTTAAAATAGCGAAAAAGACCACAATTTGAAGAGGGCTCGCTGGGTTGATCCGTGACAATTTTAATTGGAAAACATTGCTATTAAACCAGGACCGCCAAAGTCTCATTATATTCAATTTTATAATTTCACTAAAATTACATCTGCGCAAACGCGACCATGAGTGCTCTGATTATGCACCGCTTGTAGTCTAAATATAAGGCCACAACCCAGTTTAACTTTTTCGTCGGATCATGCGTGTTTTTCGCCGCCCAAGCGATTTAATTACTTGGGCGACGAAAAAGTTAGACTAGGAATTCACGAAGTGCAGCCAGACGTGTGAGATGGGATGCACTGAACAAGGTTTGAAGTCATTGGTCATCCAGTTTTTAATGCATTAAGGTACATGGTCCACAAATCATGTTCTAGGAAAACAGTTGAACTGAAAAAATTGATACAGTGTACAACATTATTTATCCAACGTTTGAAATAAGATGTGCTGAACACCACTTGATGTTATTAATCGTTCAGTTTTTAATACTGCAAAGAATATGGTACAAGCACCTTGTTCTTTAGGAAAGCAAAAATAGAAAAAAGTGTTTTTCTTGTAATTTTTCGAAAAAAGTGTTCAGTATGATCAGTCTAAAACCGCTCAAACCTTTAAAGGATAAAATGACAAACGATACAGCTACGTGCTGAAGCCATTCTCCACAGCAACTTCTACCAAAATCCAAGATGACGGCTGGGTGCGCTTTCGACCATTTTAGGCACCTTACAGTGACGTTCTTTGATCATAGAAGCTTTTAGCTTCGGCACTTTCACTTCTTAGTCCAACTTTTTGACACTACCACAAACGCCTTTGACCAACGCTCTACTTTGATGCCTTTACAGGTCCATTCGCAGAAGCTCCAACTCGATGTCGAGATAGCCACCCGTCACAGATCCTCGTCAAAAAGCCTTCCCCCTCAGCTCTCAGAAAGGATGTTTTATTCTAATAAAGCCTGAAGCATTTCGTCTTGGCCATTGGTTTTTCAAATGCCTCATAACTAACACCAGGACGCAATGACGGTCACCTCTGGTACCCATTTCCGACACCTGGGTAGAGTGGGGCATTGTGGCTGAGTTCTCCCTCTTCACAACAGAGAAAATCACTGGGCGGCACTGCCAGGATTTGAACTGCCGACCCTTCCCGTGAAGGGCGCGCGCTCGTAACCACTCGGCCACGGCGGCAGTGGATCTCCATCTCCTGCTGCATGACGAAAGCCAATTTTGGGCTCTAGGAGCGTATTTCTAAAATTCAATTCCGTACTCTTTTCAGTATTTCGTTTCGAGTTTTAAACGCAAAGTTGTGGGATATTTTTGAGCAAATTTCGATCCCCTTATTTGGATATTTTTATTGGTACAAAAACATCGCTTATCCCACTAGCTGTTCATATCTATGCTGATAATTTGAACTGTCACATTATCTTCCTTACCGTCTCAGTTTGAAATTCATACCTGACTCGCAAGCTATTGACCAGCACGTCTTCTCATAACTGGCTCATTTTCCAATAAGATGTTCAAATCTATGATTATAATTTGAACTAATACATCATCCTCCTTACTCTTGAATTCATATCTGAGTTGCAAGCTATTGACCAGCATGTATTCTCAAAAGCTATTCATTTTCCTTTTGTCTAAAGAGCTCATCCAGGCCTTTTCACTCAAAGAGCTTATCCAGGCCTTTTCACTCAAAGAGCTAATCCAGGCCTGAGCACATTGTTTCTTCTCTCAAGAGCGCTAAGTTGATTTTCTTCGCCGCAGACAATGTTGTCTGCCACTCCACGTGCCTCGTAAACTTGTGAAAGATCAATAGATGCAAATAAAACCTCGTTTAGTATCGGAAGTTCGATTCCTGCAACACCACACGCGGCCGCGTTGCTAATATCATGACCTATAATGTTATGATTGGCCAATAATACTACAATCACCTTGCCTTCAAGGTCAAGATGATGCCATATTGTAAGTGACCTTCGAACAATTTAATGCTTGTCCTTGGTGGCCTGTAGGCCTCATCAATGCATTAATGGCCGCACTAGGAGGCATTACTGGCAGCTTCTGTTGTGGTTTATGCTCCATTGAAACCATCTTTTTCGGCTGGCTTGCCGCGCTTTGAATTTCTCTTGCGCCAAGGCAAACAGGAAACTTGAATCGACGAGGAAGATGATACAGTCACTGTACTTTAGAGCGGGTAAATCCTATAAAAAGGTTTTTAAGTGTTCATGATCCATGAAAATGTGAAATAACAGCATTTTAGAACAGGTCAATCCTAGAAAAATGTTTTTGAGTGTTCATGATCCATGAAAATGCGAAATAACAGCCCTTTAGAAAAGGCCAATACTAGAAAAATGTTTCAATTGTTCATGATCCATTAATGCGAAGTTGTCAGTACACTGGAAGTAAAGGCTGAAATAGTAGGGATTATAGTTTCCAAATTGCAATGTCAATTGCCTTAGATCATTCATTTCTTTACTTGCCTGTTACTTTACCAAGTTTTTAATTACCCATGGAGTCAGTTTCCTTGAATGTTATTCAATAAAAAAACTTCTTGGTTGATGCGCAACCTCCTGAATTTGAGGGCATGAGCGGGAAGCTGCTTCTTTTCACGGGTTTGCAAGCGGCCAGAAAAATAAGGTCGTTAATGATGGATTCACATAAAAGCTGATGACTTTGAGAGCTTATGACACAGGAGCCATCAGGTCTCCAAAACCGCCTCTCCATCATCTGCTACGCGAAAACGTCAAGATGTTTCAAGTTGGGATTAGCGCGCACCTATCGTCAGAAATTCTGATCCATCAAAAACGCACATTTATCTTGCGTTTATTCTGATCGCTCCTTGTGAAAAGGATGATGAATGGGGTGATATTTCCTTTTAAATACCGTCAATCAGTTGCTATAGTCTGCTGAGAGCATTAATCGTGCTCTTGATGGAGCTGAATACCGTCAATCAGTTGCTAGGATCTGCTGAGAACATCAATTGAGCCCTTGATGGAGCTAAATCCCCCAAAAAAAGACTTTATGCTGAACGAATACCCTTGATTTTTTTTAATTTGACTTCGCTATTAGCACATGTACGCAAAATAAGATCAGGAATCGTATTTGTAGCTCAGAATTTTTCTTGGCTGGTACAAAACTTATGGAAGTGCTTCTAGTAACCAAATCAATTATTATCACTTTTTCACTGGTCATACGATGTAATTGATTAGAAGTATCCTACACATTGGATCATAATGAGAACACTTATTTGGGGTAATCGAACACTTTCTAGTTATCATGAATCTCTGCAATATTTATCAGTTTGATGGAGTGGGAAAAATTTTGGTTGAATAATATTTTGCTTTAAAGTCTACACAGACCCTGGATAAATTGGTATCGATTCTTCAAACCCTAACATTGTTTCGGGATCATAATATGTTTTAAGTTTGTCAAAACCACTTTGATCTGCCATGGTATTAAATTAAGCAAGCCCAAAAAGTAGTAATTATGAAATAATTACGCGAAAATCGCCGGTGAAAACGTACGAAAGTGGGGGAACAAACACAAAGTAAGAAAATTTATGAAGGAATTTCATGAGACAGAAATGTTATACATCAACATGAAGAAACCTTCATGGCGTTCTTGAAGCTACTTTGAGTGCTGCAATTGCCGAAGAACATAATTTAATTTCGAAAAAGAGGGAAATTTTGAAAAGTCCAAAATTTTAGGCCCCAAATTTTGACAAGGGGTTCCACAATCTCTCAGAAAGATTTCATAAAAGTGAACTCACCAACTGCCTTTTTATATAAATATGTTTGTGAATTCAAAAGCTAGTAAAGACGACTACGCTAGACTGAACCACATTGACGAACTAAATGAAAGAGAGTTTTGATCAACCTGAACTTTCAGGAGTCCGTTCTTTCTTTGAGGATTGCAAAAAATTTTCATTTATTCCAAATAAATTCTTATTCACTATATTATTTAATCGTTAGTACACTGTTGCATAGATCGTGTTCGTAGCCCATTTCTGCACACATGTAGAACTCCTTGGATGAGTAGTAGAGGAAAACGTTAAAAACAGGTGTTTTTCAACATTTTAAATAGCTCGGTCGTGCTTCATTTATGTTTTCTGCTATGGTAAAGATAAAATCATCCGTCATTATTGCGAAAAATTATTAATGAATATTTCTCTGCATGACATATGAGAAAATCAGTAATCAAAACTATCATGAAAAAAATGCGCTTTTATAACATCTCTCATAGTATCTCTAAAAGCATAGCATGACATCTCTAATAGTATCTTCCAAATTCTTCAAGATCTCGACCGAGATCTGTAAATTGCATTCACATCAGCGTCATCCAATACTAATGTCCTTGAAAAGTTTTTGACAAGAAATGTTGCTATGTAGGTATAAAGCAATATTTTTCCGGTGGCCAAAACGGCGTATCTTTCATCAAATGAAACCCTTCTTCGATTGTGATTAGTGGGTGAAGACTTCGTCTGAAGACATCATTATATCACAGTCATAAAGAAATACAGCAATATAGTGTATTATTTCCCTTCGAGCGAAATTGGACTTTTAATGATGATTTTCTCTTCCAACCGTCAAGTGCTTTCAAGAATATTGAGTTTATTGCCATCGAAATAAACTGATAGAAGTGTTTATCTAGCGTCTTTTAAATGCTGAGCGATTTATTGGTGATAAATTTGTGCGCTGTAGCTATTATCGAAGCTAATTAGAAAAGAGATACTTACCAGTAAATGCTCGCGGTCGCAATTATATATATTATCGAAGCTAATTAGAGGAGATAAACTTTCAAATACACAACACCAAGGCCACATTTTACGGAATTTATAGACGCATCTGCTTTGCTAGGTGGACATAAAACTCTATTATCCTTTAAATGACAATTTTCAGAAAGATTAAGTTCACAAAAACATGAGAAGCATTCTGTATGCTATAACTAAAAATACATCTTCATAAGTACGAATGCATCTTTTTTGCTATATTCCTTCGGAATAAAATTTCACGCCCCACATAATGTCTCTTGCAACAAAATGACTGAATTTTCATTCAAAGCACAATCCAAACACTGGCCCTTTCTTGACTCGGTGTGAACGCATGGCTAGAAAATTTGCGGTTTAACTCTGTGGGTTTCTCCGAAAAAACGGATGTGTTCTTTGTGAACGAATCTAACATGAGTAGTAGATCATCAAAGCGATGTATATTTGCAGGTGATACCCTTTACAAATCCATTTTGAATTGTACTTGAAATGTGATTTTCTACTGCGTCACATTGAGAGGATTGCTTGTCAGTGGTAAACGTGGTTAGTTAAAAAATGGTAATAATAATGTTAATTGTAATGATGATCATCTGCGGTTGAAATACTAAATGTAGTTTACTAAGCGACAAAATATCTACGACTGTAGTACATACAGGAATTTTGTGCCATGATGCAAGGTTCAGGGTTCAAAGTTTTTCCGTGTCAAAGTTCTACAGCTCAGGGGAATTCATCAGTGAACAAAGAGATTCTGATCGCACATCTGGGAATCTTCTTTTTTGAGAAATATTGGGAATCTCAAAACAACACTTAATGCGAATGACATTATAGGTAAATTTCTTCTCTACAAAAATGAACAAATTTTAAATTTTTCAAAATTGTATCACAAATTAAAAAGATAAAAAATTTCTAAGTTTACATAAATTACAATTTTAAAATTCTTCCGCTATTACTTATGTAGCATTGCAGCCATGCTAGCACCCTATAGGTAAACATATCACTGAGCTCATTTCTGCATGCGTTCGCTAACATAAAGCTATTCAAGTCCGCTCTTAATAACTGGCTTCATCGTCCTATTTGTATGCGATTTTCGCTTTTATTTCAATATAAGTGAGCACAAACTTGTGCACTTTTCAACTAAGCGTAACGAGAATTGTGTTCTCTCATTTACTTATATTTAAATGCACTGTAAAAATCAGATTGTGCAACGAAGTTAACTCATTTTTTTTGTTCTTTTCTACCAATCATTTTTTGTTTCAACATTTTTCCAAGGGTATTACGATACCAATGTGTTATTATCAGTTAAGGATCTTAATATTGAGGTATTTTATAATCCAATGCTTCAACATTTTATTCTTGTACTTTATTGGAAATAAACTGTTTTCAAAAAGTCTACACGTTTGAGCAGCATTTTACACAGTTAAAACCATTGACTTTAATCACTGGGAAGTAAGGCTGCGAAATAGAGGGTTCTCTGAAGTGACTGCTATCGTGTAATTTTTTATTACATGACACTGAAAATTTCGCTAAATTGAAGTTTAAGAATTCCTTGTATTAGGTATACGGACTCTTTTGAAGGAAATACCCTTTAATGAAAATTTCAAGAGTTCTTCCAACTATCTGAGATGTGATGGATGTAATTCCTGCATTACGACATGAAGACAAGTGATAGAACCCTACACATGACAGAAACACTAGATTTAAATTCCTGCATTGGGGCATGAAGACAAATGATAGAACCCTACGCAAGACAGAGAGACTAGATTTAAGCTCACCCAAATCATGGCTGCCTGAGCATAATTCCGAACAGGATCCACCATTCCTGGAGTGCGGCTGCCGTAATCTGCGTCGATCTCTGTCATATACATCAAAGTCTCCTCGAGCACGGCCGTGCAATTGCGCAATGCCTCTTAGCGCTGACGGAGTCTCAACGAGTGGCACGCATGATTGAAGAGGTGGTGCTTGTGGCTTTGTGGTGTACAACATAT
>JACJUY010008527.1:13913-27070 GCA_014220935.1 Platorchestia sp. MABIK | reverse complement strand
TTAAAGATAAAGGCTTAGAATGTGTCTAAAAGTAGAATGATTGCAAATGTGTTAAACATTGCCATCTGAGAAGTGTTTAAGTTGTTGCACCACATACTTTTGTGATAATTAGTTCATGCTTACAAATGCAAGGAATGATACTGCTAGATGAATGCAAAATAAGAAACATATTTACAGGGTGTACAAAAACTATTGGTACAAACTTTGACATTAGATTTAAAAAGTCCAAAACAGTGACTGTCTGATGAATTGGTAAAATTTCAAACGTTTATCATTTTTAAGATATGTAGTTGCAGAGTTTGTAGGTCTCAAGGAAAATTTCTCAACTCCCTCTATTGCCTTAGATCCTCAACTTATGGGAATATTTATTTACTTTAATGATTGTCTATTTTCAGTGAAGATGCTAAATAGCTGACCAAATTTTGAAAATCCAAAAATGGATCATATCGGAAGGATAGTTAACACGATAACTGCCATATGAGCCAATAATGGTACACGGAGGGAATTTTCATGATGCCAATGACTGACCAGCAGTCATAAACTCAATTTTTACTAATACTTGATCAAAGCTAAATAAAGGCACAATCCAGTTTATATTTGCTCTTCAAAGTGGCTGTATCAGTTTTATAAGATCAAACCAGGATTTTCAAGTGGCTGTGAAAGTTTTTATAAGGTCTAACCTGAATTTTAAAGTGGCTGTCAAGCTGTTACAAGGTCATACCAGGATTGATTACAGTGTTAAACCAAGATTTTAAAGTGGCTGTACATGGATTTCAAAGTGGCAATATCTAACCAAGATTCTAAAGTGACTGCACAGTTTATAAGATCAAATTAGGATTTTATTTTGGCTGTACATGGATTTCAAAATGGCAAGATCTAACCAAGATTTTAAAGTGACTGTACAGTTTATAAGATCAAACCAGCAATTAGTAAGTGGCTGTACAATGCTTTTTACTTTCAGACCAGCCCTCACAAGCCACCAGCCAGCCCACCACCAAAACATGTCATCTAGAGGAACCACGGCTCCCCAAGGCCCTGGAGCCAATGAGGTCATCACCAAGCAAATCACCAGCGACTGGGAGAACAGAGAGTACATTGAGGTAAGTCACACCTATGTTTTCAATTTAGGTACAGGTTACATATGTTTTCATTATAGCTATAGGCTACCTATATTTTCAATATAGTATAGGTTTTCTATAGCACTTGGGCATGTCGCTTTTATAAGGTCAAACCAGGATTTTAAGTGGTTGTACAGGTTTTATAAGATCAAGCCAGAATTTTAAAGTGGGTATAGGTTACTGTACCTACTTTTCAATATAGGTATAGGTTCAATATTTAACTCAACTTTATAGTAATTGATAAGCATCATGTTAGTCTAGTCAGGTGCGTGATGCTAGGCTGGTGTTTGGAATCTGTCTTTAATTTTGGCAAATAGGACAAATTAAATGAGCACCTTGTTGCTTTAGTCCGTGTGTGATACTTGGTAGCTGTTCAAAATGTGGCTTTTACTTTCACAGGCAAGTTAAATGATTGAAATGTGGAAGTAATAAAACTGATCAAAAAATATGAGTAAGAATGGAAGTAGGAGAATAACCGATGATTATTATGAGAGGTCAATGACTGTCACTATGGGAACTGCAATGATGTTAATAACAACCGTGTAATTTTCTCTATTTTCTCGTCATGTGCAGGTGATAACAAGCAACGTAAAGCGCATAGCAGATTTCCTGAACAGCTTTGACATGTCATGTCGCTCCAAGCTGAGTCAGCTCAACGAGAAGCTCACGACACTCGAGAGACGCATAGAGTACCTCGAGGCTAGAGTGACTAAAGGAGAAACCCTCAACTGAAGTCAGCCTCATTAAGGATGGGTCTCAGCTGAGGTTACCTCACTAAGGGGGCCCATCAACTAAGGCCAACTTCATTAAGGATGCACCTTATCTAAGGACAACCTCACTAAGGGGGCCCCCCTTAGACTGGAGCCAGCATCAGTAGAAGAGACCCTGACTAAGACCAACATAAGTAACATTGAGGTTTAGGACGCCTTCATTGATGCTGCCAGGAAAGGAGAATACAAGTACCTTCCTAGCTCATGTTTTCATCAATAATAAATGGGGCTTAGCTTAAGTAAGTTATTATTTCTTCAGTCAATAAAAGTAACTAGTTTTTAATGTTGCTTCCAATGATTCATTAAAGTATGTTTTAAAATGATTTCCTTGTTGGATGAAAAACGTACAATTTTGGTTAACATTTGTAGTTCGATGAAAAAAATTGAACAATTATTTTTTTGATGATTTTGGAATAGTAAGATTTTTCGAAACTAATTTTTCAGAATACAAAATAAAAGAGTTGAGATGTTGAATTGTTCATTTTTCATCACAACAAATATAGGATTCCATTGTTTTTCCTTTCCTAATAAATGGATTGATAATGATTTACTGAACAAAGATAAAAAATAAGGCTCCTAGGTAAGATATTTTCCAGTCAAATGCCACAAGAACTTGCAAATAGGAAATGGTAAACAAAAGTTAAATAACATCTCGAGAATTTTTGTGTTCAGAACATAACTCAAGTCAAGTAAAGGGCTTCACAAGACAGCCTTATGATAACACCTAAATAAGTGGTACAAATAAACTGAGTTGTTCACAACGTTTTGATGCCAAACAATTTTATAAATAGGTTTTCTTTTTTCCCTTTAACCTAACCTATAAATTGTTGTCTGAAAAATTAAAAAATGCCTGACATTTTATCCAAGGTACATTTTATCCTAATGGTATTAAAATCAAAAGAAGCAAGTTATTCAAAAAGAACAGAATAAAATACAAAGTGTAAGGTATTGTGTACTCGCGCCACCATGCTTCAAATGATCACACTAGAGTTAAAGTGATTATGTCGAGGGGCAAGTTTCCACAGAAATGCAATAAAGCAGATAAGTTTTGCACGTATGATACTGAAGAATATTTTGTACAGTGTTAAAGGTTCTGCTGTGAGAAAAATGGCGTTTCTTTATTTTTGATTGAGATAGAGCCAGCTTTTTGGGGGTTGAGACATTGGGCAAAGATGTTCAGGTTTCATGGTTAGATTAGATTATTAGTTTGTTTGAGCCTCCCTATCCGCAACAAAGGCAATCCAAAAGAGAAAAAAAGGCACCATTTCGTATGTAGTTAAGGGAACGCGAAATCTATGCAGAAATGGCAGAGAAACAGTGAGAAAAAGAAGTTCATGAAACAAGATCAAAATTGAAGAAGAAAGTAGTAGGTGCTGAAAAAACAGGACAGCAGTGAACCGAAAAAAGATAGTCCTTAACATAACAAAAACATTTTACTCCAACCAAAAGAAGGCCTACCTAACTCTCAGCTCGGGTCCTTACATTGTCCCCCTGGGAGCGCTAATTCCCATAGACATAACAGTTGTATCCCCCTGAGGGGAGGTTTCATGGTTGTTAATTTGGCTTCTAAGTTACCTAATCCAGTATTTTGTACTTAGAAAAGACTTGGCATCAATGAGCATGTGGTTAAGTTACGCCAGACAATATTTATATAAGGTCTTCTAAAACTCTCATTATTTGTTCAAGTGAACTGAGTTACTGCAGGACTATCGCAACTTGAGCGAATTATTAGAAATTTGCAAGAATTGTTTTAAAATAATATGATTTGAAATAATTTCATGAGACTTGTGATGTAGGTACCGTAAGAAATTGCAGCGATCATCATAAAGGAATCAATCGCAATGAATTATTACTGAATGTGTCGGGGGTGAAGTGTGCGCAACCGCATGTCAACGTCACCCCGTCTCAGGCTATTTCCAATCACTTCAATGTTTCAAATCTGAACGTCTAGTGAAAATGTTACCAGCTCTCTATAAAATCGATATATGTTCTCTGGACCATTCAGATCATTTTTTTAAATAACTCAACACTCTCCTAAACATTCAGATCATGAAATCAGATCATGCAATGTTGCACAGATAACTCGGATCATTTCATATTCTCTGGGCAAGTGAGGCAATTTTATCAGTTGGCTGACATCACTCTATGCCCACCCTCCCTGCACCTTACTCGAAGCATCAGAAATTTTCAAATAGGACAAAATTGCGCTGCCTAATATCCTACATTCCCTTATTGGTTGGCTTGATGACTACGATGACGATGTACAAGTGCTTTCCAATATCTCAACTCGAAGGGAATTAGTCAAGTGCTCAATAAATAAAAGTTTTCCATTTTTCCTCGACTACCCGTTTTCTATTATGACCAGAGGAGCTGCGTTGTTGTAATGAGAAAACCGCAGTAACTGGACTGGTAGCGAACCAGTGCTTTTTTTTACCGTAAGTGTGATGCTTTGCCCTCGCGCCACAAAAGCAGCTCCTCTGGTGATTATAAAATGACAATTGGCCCTACTTTCGTGAAAAAACAGCAGAATTAGACCCCTATAAACCCAGTTATCATAGACCACTCTGTTTATTTAACTTGAAAGATGCCAAGACTCGATTGAAGATTTCCGTTAGGTAAGTTTGTAACAGATCAAATGTGTTCAATGAAATGGAATATCAGCTCTCATGAGTTTTTTTTCATCATTACGGTTTAAGCTGAACATACATCACAAAACGCACAAAAGTGCTTGGTTTTTTACATTGCTATACAACACACTTCATATATATATCTATATATGTTATTTAGAACAACAAAGACGCGTCCGAACAACATGAATAAAAGGTTCACATTAAGTTTGCGATATCTCTTGACCTACATGTGGAAAAATTGTAAAAAATAACAAAATAAATATATACACATTCAGGGAAATGTGCGCTCAGGACCGAGTACTGAAACAAGTTAAGAAGAAAGAAGAGATAACAAAAAGGCATAAACCATGAAGGAAGCAGAGTGGGCACGACAGACAAGTTCCGAAGGCCTATCTATAGCTGAGGGACCTAACAGTATCCCCCCTGGGGACGCCAGTCCCCACAGCACAGGGCAGTCTAACCTAACCTGAGCCTAGTTCCTATTCTGTGCTGCCAGAGGAACCAGTGTCACGTGGTCACTACCACTTGCATTTCTGCGTGAGAGAAAAAATGCTGCTTTTCATTCTGACCAAGTCGCTACATGTCACACCAAGCGTTGCTTTTCGAATGCAATAACACTTTGACTGCGACATGAGCTATGTTTGGTCACTGAAGGTTCTTTCATAATGCTGCAGACCAACCAGTAGTCACAAATTAAACTTTTGAAAAAACTTAATCAAAACTAAATGAAAACATGATCCAGTTAATGTTTGGAATTAACAACATTGCTTACTAGAATCGACTTTAAATTTGAACTAAACATTAAATTTCCGTTTACCTGCTGCAGTCATAGTGTTGAAATTAATCCTACGACGCTTCGAAAGTTATCCTCCTGGCGAGCAAGAACTCATTTCACACATTTAAACATGGACAGGGAGAGGAATTGTTAGTAACTTCATTTTTCCCATAGTGAAGAAACACCGGGCTCAAACACTCTACATGAAAGCCATCGCGCTAGCCGGTAGGCCACGGTGATAGATTTCAGGAAAATCTGACCTTACAATATCCTTGGTGTGATTATTTATTTCTACATTACTTTAGTGCCCGCTTGTTGCGTGTGTCTGTGACGCTCACAAGGACGCTCAATNCCAGTGACGGGCCGTGTACACCAGTGACGGGCCGTGTACACCAGTGACGGGCCGAGTACACCAGTGACGGGCCGAGTACACTAGTGACGGGCCGTGTACACCAGTGACGGGCCGTGTACACTAGTCAAGGAATACAAGTCCCACTCACAGTAACCTACCTTCACACACAGGCATCAGAGCAGTAAAGTGTATGTATTCCATGCTGTAGACAAAGCACCTTACCTCTCAATCATAATGAAATACAACTGTTACAGCAACTTAGAAACTTTAGAGTATTTATTTATTTGTTTTGGTTCTCCATACCGATAGAATCAGAGTAATATACTCTTCAAATTCAATTTTCACCAAGTAACATTGAAGAAACTTGCAACATGGCGTTGAGTAGTAGTGCTGCCATTAATATTCCAGCTAATATTGACCACCAGTGTCGAAAATAGAAGGCGTTACTTTCACGTTAAAGCTACTCTTCATCAAGGAAAATTTTTATCGAACTACTCATTCAAATTTTGTTATTTTCATAACATCGGTGTCGAATCCAGAGATGGTAAACAAATATCCATTGCTAAGCAGAAATGTGCGGCTATTTTGTGGTTTTGAGGTGTCCAGTTTACAGGGTGGGGGAGTAGCGAGGGCCACGCAAAGCAGGCAAGCAACATAGTGAGAATCATTATGCAGGGTGACAAATACTACAAATCCACAAAACACAAGCACACACAAGAAGGCCACCAAACAACACAAGCACACACCCAAGAAGCACACCAAACATCACAAGCACACCCAAGAAGCCCACCAAACAACACCAGCACATGTAAACACAAACACTACACCACACAAAGTTACAAGAACAAAGAAACAAGCAGGAAAGACTGACCGAGAGCAAGGGTGACCTCGTTGGGGCGCGCGGGGGAGAGGGCGGCGACCAGCACGGCGAGTTGGTGTGGCGCGTGTGGCTGTGGCTGGGCATCCAACACCCACACGCCATTCGCGCCCTTTGTGCCAGCGCCCCCCGGTGTGGCTGTGGCTCCTGGTGGGGCCGCCACGCTGCCGCTCTGTGAGGGGCAGAGTCCAGGGGTTCTTGACACGTTGGTCGCAAAGGGTTCAACTCAAGTTCACTGTTCAACTCGAATTTAAGGTCAAATGAAGTTCAATATTCTACTCAAATTTAAATCAAATTTAACTCAACTCAAATTTAACACGCTGACTTAACACATTCAACTCAAATCTAACACGTTGACCGTGATGGTTTAAACTTAAGTTCAAAATTCAACTCAAATTCAAAGTCAATTGTAGTAAGGAATTTTGAAAATAGCAAACATTTGTTGGATCGTGCCTTCATTTAGCATTTATTAAGTATCTATGAAAATTGAATCTGTGACTACAGGTCAGTCAGCAGCATTTTGAATACCCGCTTCGTGGCCACCGGTGGCGCACGTTGTGGTCAAAGTGTTAACCTCGTCGGAGGTACTGAACCACACACGTTCCAGACATGCATTCATCAAACCCTTCGTAGTTGGAAAAATAATGGGCTTTTGTATTCTTTAAATTAAAAACATGTTTTTATAACTATATGCTGTATTAGTGCACTAACTGTACCATGCGGAACCAAGGTTAAGAACCAATGCGTTAGACCATATTATTCTTTATGGGACTGTGACTCGTGGCTTGTTTTATGGGGGTCGATGATGCCTTACTTGGCAGCCACATGTCCAAGATGCAAACTACGCACACGAGTGTGAGTAGTATGGTAGTACTTATAGGGCGATTCTTAAGGAATCTTATTTTCTAAATAAAAAAGGGCAATTCTCAGGGAATCTTATTTCCGAAATAAAAAGAAAAGTGGGTTGTAATATGGTGTCAAATTCCGCATTCAATTTCCACTCAGTTGGCAAAATGCCACACACACAACACAGGGATGTGTCCACTAAGCCTTCATAAAAGAGCTATATTGAGTTGACAATAATGTACTGGAGCTTGTGTGTGGACATTGGTGGTTGTGAGTGTGTTGCGGTGGTGCCTGTGCGTGACTGGTGTGGCACGGCACGGACTTAGTGACACAAACACATACAACACACCATAGCACAACACATCACAGTTTGTTGAGGCACACCACCACACATTGGAACCACACAAACGCACACACTGGAGACACGCACACAACACATCAACATACACACACCACCCACCACAACACACACACTAACCAGCATCTTGGCAGCGAGGGCCTGCTTGAGGAGGTGCAGGAGGGGCGCCTGGTAGAGGAGGGTGTCAGTGGAGCTGCCAGCCGTCAGCTGCCAGCACTGCAGGTGCTCCGCTGACAGCACCAGCACCTCCACGGTGTCAGCGCTGCTGCTCCTGCACACCACGCGCACCAGCCTCTGTGGCAGATAATTAGCCCTTTAACGCCAGCATTTTTGTTCTCATCTTGCCATTATCACAACCACCGGCATTAGACTAGCCTTAGCAGCAGGTTTGCGCCACCGATATCATGGCAAGGAAGAAACTGCATATCAGCTGTGAACTTCAAAGAAAAATTCGGGGAAGATATTGAACAAGATATACAATACATGAAGGCTGATTTTAAAAGGGAACCGTGTGGGTTCAAAAAGGTTGACGTATGCTTGAGATAGTCTCTATACATATTTTACCACAAATTTGCCAAAGTCAGGTTATCACAGCAAACAGATCATACAACAGGACTATGAGTTACCCAGCTTTCAAGCCAAGGAATTCAAAACATTTAATCAGCTTGTTCCCAGAACGGCAGACACAGACAAAGAATGATGGATCAAGTAGCAGGCCAAAATTATCAAGTGGTTAAATTAAAACTAACCCTACTTAATAGCGTATCAAAACAAAAGATGCAGAAATAGAGACCTATCTCTGTTACTGCTGTCATTACATAAGCAGGCAAGCACAGACATTTGTGTACTGTTAGTGAGCAGACATAAGGCCAGTGGGCAGGCATGATGCTAATACTCTAATGTAGGCGGACATTAATAAGCAGACACAAGGCAGGTGGGCAGACATTAATAAGCTGACACAAGGCAGGTGGGCAGACATTAATAAGCTGACACAAGGCAGGTGGGCAGACATTAATAAGCTGACACAAGGCAGGTGGGCAAACATTAATAAGCAGACACAAGGCAGGCGGGCAGACATTAATAAGCTGACACAAGGCAGGTGTGCAGACATTAATAAGCTGACACAAGGCAGGTGGGCAGACATTAATAAGCATGTCACCGGGCCCTTGACTTCCTCTGTCAGGTAGCCAAGCCTCCAAGTCAACGGCCACAGCGACAAACCAGTAAAATTAGTTTATAATTTATTTGAGAATATGACAGATTAAAAGCACAGTTTATTTTTATTGGAACACACGTTAATTGGTTGTTAAAACAATTGTTTGTAATACACGGTAAAGTTTCAAATAGGATCGGACTCAGAGCAGCGACAGAAAGAAAAGCCTCTGGCATTAGTGCAACTGCTACAGCACAACTGCATGCACAAATCTGGACAGCGTGACTGACAGGACGTCNGAGCACGCACGAGAAACCGTTTGCCGAATTGGGCAGTGAAGGACTTTTGTCGTTCACAAGCAGACACAAGGCAGGTGGGCAGACATTAATAAGCAGACACAAGGCAGGTGGGCAGACATTAACAACACTAAGCAGACACAAGGCAGGTGGGCAGACGTTAATAAGCTGACACGCAGCAGGTGGCCAGACAACAATACTAAGCAGACACGCAGCAGGTGGGCGACCCACTGACCGCCTCAGGAGCCTGGGTGGGCAGGGAGCCGAACATGAGGGAGGTGACGCGGCGGGACAGGCCTCCCAGCAGCCCAGCTGGAGGCTTCACCAGCCGCACGCTCACGCCTGCGGGCACATACACTACATTTAACACTCATAATATAACATATTAATTGTTATGTATGTAGCAAGATATCGACACTAACCTCAATCTAACCAACTAACATAGTCGCAAGAACTGCGCTATCGACACTAACCCAAATCAAGAGGAGTAGGTACAATGAGGTTGGTTCCAAGTGAGGGAGAATAAAACAAGAACTGCGATATGGACACCAACAAGCATGCAAACACACAGGTTATCTCTAAATAAGTATTACGAAGGTTGTACAAGATACAAGGAAACATTACCAGGGTCGCCAGAGCGTGGGGAGGGGGCGGGGAGGAGCAGGAGGCAGGTGGAGGTGGTGGTGGTGAGGAAGTAGCCGAGACGCCCGCTCAGGTACACCAGGCAGTCGCATTCCTGACCCTGCGGAACACCGGAATTAGCAGGAACTTCTTAAGTAATTGACCACCAGAATACCACAAAATTACCCACAAGTTTATCAGCAATTGACCTTCAGAATGTCAGGAAATTCACCAAACATTCGTCAGCAAGTGACCTCAGCACACTAACAACTGAAAATTGCAACTCTCTAGATTTAGTTTTAATGTACATTAGACTTAGAGAAGTGGGGATGTACTACACACAAGGATACAAGGAAAAAGGTGAATTTAGCTTAGTAAGCAACTTCAACTAGAAATTAAGGGCAACAAATTTTTACCAAAACATAATTCACGTAACTCTGACAGAACATAATTTATGTAACTCTGAGTATCGTAGCACATAAATTTTGCTTAATGAGCAACTTTAACAAAAAGGGCAAAAGGGGGTTTCACCAAGAACTTTTTGCTGGGGATTCACATGATGCTGAGGAAATATAATTCATGTAATTCTGACCGAATATAAGTCATATAGAGTAATTGTCACCAGACGTAATGCAAGTAATTCATTCATGTAACTCTGAGAATAGGAGCAGAGCTGACCTGGAGCTCCGTGGACACCTCCGTGTAGGAAGACTCGTTGGCTATAGAATGCCAGTAGCGCACAGATCCCTCGGGGGACACAGCCATGCACGACGGCAGCTGCAACACACAGAGTGTACATTGACTTAAAAACAATTTTTCAACAATTCAACACGTTGATTGCAGTGGGTTAATCACAAATAAGTTCAGTAATCAACTCAAACTTAAATTCAAAAGTTGTTAGAAATTTTGTGAATACCAAACATCAACTGGGTCCATTAAATACCATTAATTTCAAAAGATTGATAAAACCTTTTCAAACGACCCATTGATGGGTTGCTTCACAGCAGGAAAGACTTAAGCACAACCCACTTCTGAGTCGTATCACAATCAACGTGATGAACAATTTATTTACCACAAGCAAAACAGAAGTAGATTGTTTTTCAAGTTTAGTACACTTGTCAAATTTGAGTATAGCTACCTGTGGGCCTGAATAAGTTCAGTGACTTCTAGGGTATCCTAGAGCTGGCCAATAATGAGAGCAATGGTAGGTGATGTGTCAAATGCAACACTGGCATTAACTTTGATGTTACATGCCATCTTGCACCCTAATTTTGGTAAGAACTATAACTATAAAATGCCTGCCAAGGAAATCAAGAAGAATGCTTACTTTTGAAGCAGCCAGTAGAGCAGATACAGAAATGATGGGAAAAACAAAAACATATACTGGAGTTGTGGTGCTAAAGACATTCAGCTGACATCAACTTGATCAATCATACATGGACACAGAATAGATTACAAGTTACTTAAAGCCTCTTTAACCACAACAATAGGGTTGCAAAAAGAGGAATGATCAGAACACCATTTAGTATGAAGTTATATTTAGTATGAAGACACACAAGAGCCACAGCACACAAGATACACACACACTAGCCACTGCACACACAACACACAAGATACACACACACTAGCCACTGCACACACAACACACAAGATACACACACTAGCCACTGCACACACAACACACAAGATACACACACACTAGCCCCAACACACCTGGGAAGAGTCTGGCTGCCGCAGCACCACCAGCTGTGCCCGGTGTGCCAGGTCACTTTGCGGCAGCAGCAGCTCCCTGAACTCCGTGCTGGAGCTGCCGCGGCTGCTCCGTGCTGCTGCTGCTGTGCCTGCAGTACAGCGTGTGTGTCAGTCTCTTATTACATGGTGCTGTGGGGTGCTTTTTCCAGTTTTTTTATGCAGTGCTGTCATGTAATTTTTGAATATTTTTTTCAAGTGGTGCAGTTGTATTGTTTTTTCATGTGGTGCTGTCGTATGTTGTTTTTTCATGTGGTGCTGTTGTGTGTTGTTTTTCATGAGGTGCTGTCATTTCTCAGTTAGATAATCAGATGAGATAGTTGATGCATGGTTGTCTTAGTTTTCTTTTTTTCCTCTTTGATGTCTAGTGTGGAATTTATTATCAATTGTAGTTTTGTGCTTGCGTAGCATCCATCATACTTTGGTTTACTGATTGTGAAGCTGGTCTCAGAAACGTTTTGATTTTTTTTTAAAAAATGACTCATTTTATTAGCATTGTCCGCACTTTCAAATGATTAATTGATTATAAATTAGTTTCAGCCCCCCTTACCATAATAAAGGTGTTCAAAGAGAGGAAAAATAAAGACACCATTTAGTATGGAGTTGAGGGAATGCAGAATCTATACACAAGGTAAGTTTCCACAAAAGATTCCATGCGCATAGAAACAGTCAGTTAAGAAAGAAGGTTATGAAACAAGATAAAAGTTGATGAAGACAGTCAGAGGTGCTGAAAAATAGGACAGCAGTGAACCGAAAAAGATGGACGATCACAAAACAAAAAACATTCTATTTTAACAAAAAGAAGGCCTACCTTTCAGTTCAAGACCACAGATTTTAACTCAAAGACTTCACTTTTAAATTATTAATAAGATCTCACCAGCTGTGCAGTGCCAGAAGCAGGTCTCAGAAATGCTTATGGTCGTTTTTAACAAAATGATTAATATTATTAGCATGTAATTAACTTTCAAATCTGTCGTAACATTACACAAGCCATGTAGCAACAGGAGCTTGTCTCGGAAACGTTCATGATTATTATTAATGAAATGACAAATTTAATAGCATTTACTAGCGTGACATTTGATTTTTTTTCAATAAAATATCTAATTTTATTAGCATTTTCTCCACATTAAAATTAACTAACTTTCAAATTTGTCGTAAATCTCACCCGCAGTGTAGCGCCACACAAGCAGCCTCCGGCCAACCACAAGCCAGGCCCATCCGCACGAGCTCAGCACGGCAGACATCTCGCAGCTCTCTGAAAACACGAGACACTTGCATTATAGCTTAAATATACCACCCTGAAATACTTTTATTACCTAGACTAGTTCATACTCATTCTTAATTATTTTAGATTAGATTATTAGTTAGTTTAAGCCTCCTTATCCTCAACAAATGAGATCCAAAGAGAGGAAGAAAGAAGGCACCATTTAGTATGGAGTTTAGGGAACGCGGAATCTATGCAGAAAGGGCATAGAAACAGTAAGATGAGAAAGAAATTCATGAAACAAGATCAAAGTTGAAGAAGAAAGTAGTAGGTGCTGAAAAACAGGACAGCAGTGAACCGAAAAAAGATGGTCCGTAACAAAACAAAAACCTATGTTGTTTTAACAAA
>JACJUY010008526.1:14838-29092 GCA_014220935.1 Platorchestia sp. MABIK | reverse complement strand
GTGACGCAATGTGACCACCGCAATACGGACCCCGTGTGACGCAATGTGGCCACCGCAATACGGACCCCGTGTGACGCAATGTGACCACCGCAATACGGACCCATGTTCAGTACCCCGGGCTGCGGCAGCGCTACGGCCCGTGTGCCATTAAAGCTGATCTGAAGCATGTCAGTCGCTGTCTCTAGCGCTCAACTTTATTGCGCCGCTCTCCCGCATCTCTTGCCTCACCGCTTTCTTCCGCTTCTCCTTGCCAGTTTGTGCTTCCTAAGTTGTGTTTGTACGCCCATTTTGGTGTTTGTTGCGCCTTTTTATCACTTTCCGGTATTTATTCTCTCGGTGTTTTCTTCCGCTTCTCGTTTCCAGTTTAGGTTATCCTAGTTTTGTTGGTACACGTAGTTCATGTTTGTTTGCATCACTTTTCGGTATTTATTCCCTCACACTGAGAAAAATTTTGTCCCAAAACTGAGACACCTTAATGTGTCATGGGCTTAAACGACACGCTTAGGTGTGTCAACCATGACACACTTAAACGTAAATCAATTTTATTCCACATAAACATTCAACTTTATCAGACGGGTCACTGAGTACACTAATGTACAGACAACGTCTAAGAACGTCTGAGCAGAAGATGGCAGAAGAAAAATTAGTGAAGGTGTTTGGTTTTTGAAGAGAATTGTATTCCATTCACAAAATCTAAACACAGTTCGGTTTTCTACGAAAAAATTTTAGCCGTTTGAAACGTGAATATATATTTTAACTCTCTCAACCACTTTAATATGTGGTCAACGGAAATGTTCTACTGTGTATCAAAAAATTTCGAATAACCGTGTGAGACACACAGGTGTCTCAAAAATTTCTCTCAGTGCAGTGCTTCAGTCCATTTTTCTCTTTCTCAGTTCATGCTTTCTGAGTGTTTTATTTTACATCTCCTGTATTACCATGTTTACTACGTCTTCTTGAGCGCGGTTGAGGTGCATTAAAGTCTTGCATTTTGTTCGTATGTTTTGTTCTGTTTTCGTATATTTACTTCATGTCTCGCTCACCTTCAGCACGGTGGAGGCTACAGCACGCTGACGTGGCGGCTGGTGGCGCTGTGCGAACCTCTTTCGAAGACTGCCATTGCCTGACATTCACAGCAAAACATTTCTTCTCATGAATTTTGTACGCCTGGTGGCTCTTTTATGCTTGGCAATTTCAATACCTTCATATTATGGTCGTTCTGTTACCCGCCGAGTTCTTAACCTTTTTGTTTTTCTCGGGTTGACATCCTCAGCTTCAGTTCGCCTCACACCTTCCTTTTGTGAAGCATCACCTTTCATCATCTCCAAGTTATCCGTTCTTTTGTAATTCCTTTCTATTCTTCATGTTGGTCTCCATTTCGTTTGTTAAACCGACTTTAATTCTTTAATTCCGGATGTCGAATTCTCACCTTGTTTCGTTTATTTGGATCTTGTTTATCGTCATAGCCGTGGGTCTATAGGACCTGACTCCATGCGGGAAACGCGGGTTCTAGTCTCGGCGCTGGTGGCGATTTTCTCTGTTGGGTATAGGAGAAAAATTCTAAGCACAAAACCCCACTCTACCCAGGTGTCTGAAATGGGTACCGGTCTTGACCGGGGAAAGCGTCATGGCGTCCTGGTGTTAGTTATAAGGCATTTGAAAAACCACAGTAAAAGTTGATATGTATCATGCTTCAATTGGAAATAAAGCATCTGTAGATGCCGTTGTTTGTTTATACCCCTTGCAGTGGGAGTTGTTTGCTTTTTTCCCCGTGCTGTACTTTCATCTCAAGATATTCACTCACAGCTCTGGGTTACTGCTTGCTTAATAGATTCCCTAAGTATTGGTACATATGTGTACCACTTGGTAAATTGCTCATTTACGTACCAATAACAATGACTACCATTTCACTGATTTCAATATCTTTATTTGTATTAGACTATGGCGTAAAAGTTAAAATGTTATCGTGCACTTATCTTTTTCGCACTTGTTAAAATTGATAAAAACGCCATCAGGCAGTTAAGATTGCTTCTAAATTTGCTTCTTCCAACCTAACCGAACCGACCGTATCAACCTCGGAAACGTGGTGTTAATAATCGCTTGGGTTTTGTGTAAAGAACACTTGTTGTGAGCTCGTTTGAAAATTAGAGTGCACCCGCCAAATGTTCATTTGTGGATAATATTGTTGTTCTCACCTACGAATGACTTTCTGTTTGCCGTAGTTTGTGAGTCATATCTTTATATTTTCATGGACTCATCTTGTTTTTAGACCTACGTATTTATAGATATACATATATTTTTCTCTGTGATGTGTATGTTCTATAATGCGCCAACTTTTATTTTCATAGAAACGCTTACATCAGCGCCATAGTAGCAAAATTTGTTGAAATTTTGATAGTAGAAAAGGACACGCGGACGTAGGCAAATGGCACGTTAAGGTATGAAGCTGGCACGAAGACGCAAAAAAATTGCGCATTCTTTTCCTTTTGAATGCCTTGCACTCGACGCTCTAATCCAGTCCGTGTCAGTAGGAGCTTCATGAAGGCGCCTTCGAGGCTTTCCTGACCGCTTAACACAAAGCTAATCTTATAAACGACTTCCACGGCACCTTAATATTGCGGCCTAGGCGGTTAAGGCTCCTCCGAAAAATGTAACTTCAAAGCTTTACATCAACGCCAACCAGTGAGAGGAAGTGAGTGTTCTCACGATATCTCGTCAAAAGAAAGTGCAATATTCTTGAGAAATGCTCAAAAATAGACTGCTTTCATAATAATGCCGAAGGCGTTATTTTCAAGCACTTTTTAACTTGTCGCCAGCTAATAAACGGTGCCACAATTTATTAGCCGACCTCATAACCTAGGCCCTTATTTAGTTCGGATTACTGCATTTTTGGGTTCGACTTTTGCGAAGGCAGATTTAATGGCTAATTGCCTTAACTGAGTCCCCTGCTGATTTATCCTCAGTTCGAAATTTTAATGAGACCTTTCATCAGTTTTCGGGCCTGATATAAATGCTATCATTTGTCATCTCGATATTCTTTACGGCGAGCTCGTATCCAGAGCTAAAATTCTAAAATATTCTCAGCGTATTTCACTGGTCTATTTCATGCAGGGTTGGCCTTCTGTTCGAGGTTGTAATGAAGGCTTATTTTTGTGAAGCAGATCTAATTAAGCTCATTTAATGAACGGTTTTGCAGCTGTTGTTATTAGCTTTTTGGTTTTCCTGTGAATTTATTTATCACAAATTTGTCATCATAAGTGCTGTGATTTGTTCATTAACGCAAGTGGAAAAGATGCGCTGTGAAGAACTCTCAGCATAGGTGGTGTTCCCCTTCAATGTACATTTGTTCATCAAATATTCATGGAATATTGGCGCTCGGTCAGTACTTCTTGAAAACGATCATAGCCTCAGTGATATTGTCCATTGAAGCGCTAAATTTGAAAATTTTCTCAAAATGATCATAATGGTACTTCCATATCAATATTTTTCTGTCGTCCATCGTTTTTGGATCTTTTGCTGTAGTGTAAAGTTATTAAGCCCTTCTTTTAGTTTTAATCTCACAAAGGTACGAAAAAATTTTTTAAATCACAGCTGGGTTTATTGACTGAAAGCTCATGTTCAGAATTTGAATTCCTACTTTGAAATCACAGGAATATTGAAAGGCTTCATCTCAGAAACTTTTTGTGCCTTCTCTAGTGAAGTAACAAACTCCACTTTTTATTTTGTGTATTTTTTGAACTGTCAACCGGGAATTTTATGGCACTTTTGCCCAGTTGTTTTCTGAAGTAAGTGAATGAGAACTCCAACAAGTTTTTTAGTACGTGCTTCAGTTTTAAATCTGTAGTGTGCATGAAAAGCTTTACTTCACCATGTTGCTCTTGTCATTTTCTTATTAAAAGCGTACAAGACAAGCCTATGGTCCAGTCCCGTCCAAGCAGCAAGTTGCTCCATAATCTACCAGAGTTCTATGATATATAAGTGATAGATTAATGTTGCGCTATACTCTGCCTCAGAGCTATGATTACCTCAAGTTGAGAAAGCAAAAAATCGAACTCGGAAGACTTCTAGAATAGTTGGAAAACATTCTTATATCGGATAGTTGCGAGCGCTAAGTGCTAAAGCAAATGAAGCTATTAAGATTGCTCTCCAATATTTTTCTATTAATTTGATATTTCTCAATTTAAATCTATTGCATTTTTGAAAATGAATTTCAATTACACTCATCTGTCACACGACTCACCCAAATTCCAAACGGATACATCTTTCTTAATTACACACTTTGTTGCAACGTTTGCGTTGAGGACATTCCCTAGTCGGAATGCTGAAGATTTAAAGCGTTCGAAATAGGGGATCCGAAGTTGGCCTTATGTAGTACGTGCGTGGGATAGGTGACCGCATAATGAGAGCCCAGCTTTGACGGTACTGAAGGGGGGAGCTCTTTAACACGTCGACCATCGGAGGTAAAACTGAAATTTAATATCCAACTCTAATTTAAAGTCAATTGAAGAGTGCAATGTTTAAAATAGCAAGCATTAAGTGGATCGTGCCATCATTCAGCTTTGATTGAGTGTTTACGTAAATTGAGTTTTTGACTACTGCTCGATTAGCAGTATCATGAAAATCCCCTCCGTGTACCACCGGTGGCTCACGTCGCAGTGTGTCTTCTACGGGGCGAGAGAGCGCGACCCGCTTCCCTCGGCAAGACGCAGTTAGCGGAAATCCGGGCCTAAAGTTGCCGTCGTGTCGGGCCTGCCCCTGCTAGGCCTCACTTAACTATGTGGCAACTATTCCTCCTTCTCAGTCCCCGGCTCCTTCACGACTTGTTGCTCAGCCCTAACTTGTTGCTCCCTTCATTTTCAATTCACGAGCGTCATTAATTTAAGGCGCATCAATTCCATGCGGTCATTAATCGTTACGGTAAAATTTGTGCTAGCTTCGTAGGTGGGCGTGTAGTTCCGTGTTGCTATAGCAGCGGGGGTTTTCTCACTTTTAATTGGCGATAAAGAATCTCTTTTGGAATGACTGGACTTTGTTGCTTTTGTTATTTGGCATTAATTAAAATTTGAATGAATGCCATCTTCTCGGAGTACTAATGTGATCACTCACTTCATGGGAAAATTAAATTTCAGATCGCACACTGCCTCACGTTAATTGCAGCATATTGGCTCATAATTATTGTTTGTTCCTCTACTTTAAGAATAGACGAATATAGGCAGCATGCTAGCAACCGTCAAGTCCTGTAGTTTGATTCCTTGAGTGCTTTTGCGTCATTGTCATTATTTTTTTTGCGTCATTGTCATCATTTTTTGGCGTCATTGTCATTTTAGCTTTTTTGCGTCATTGTCATTATAGCTTTTAGATATGCTTGAATCTCTAATTTCACTGGTAGAAAATTGTTGATCTGGTTTGGTAACTGCATATATCCATTGCAGACTTTAAGTCTTACTTGAAAAATATAGACCTAGCGAAAAATTACACATCTGTGCCAGTAATCACATTATTATTATTATTAATGTCGTTTCAAGAACGACTTGAATTATAAATCGATGACCACGAATGACTCAAGCAATAATAATTATTTCTCTCCTCACCCTCCCGTGATAAGAAGGATGCGTCTGTCGATGCCCAGGAAAGGGTCATTGTATACGACGGCGGCAGCCAGAAGGCAACAAAAGAGGCGCGGTTGTCTGGAAGTAAATATCACCCCCGAGGGCTATGGTAGCTATGATACACACGCTGCCATCAAATTTGAAGCCCTATTTCCAAACGATTCGGGCCATCGTTGCGGTGTCGTTGCAAAGGTCTTTTAGTGAATTTGGTTGTTTTAAGTGTTGTTTTTCAGGCCAAAATCTACATAGAAGGTTGAACTTTTGTTCTAATGAAATTTGAGCATTGAGCGTCAGGTAACTGAAAATTTGACAGATGCTGTGTGCTCAAATTTTTTTAATTGCAAAAAAGTCAGCCTGAAGAGTTTTGCCAAGAAACAGTTCTCACTGTAGGCGAGTTGGCAGAAAAACTTTCGATGCTGACTGTGCTCATACAATAGCTTGTTATGTTTGAAGAGTATGCCTCTGAAGAGATCGTTATGAGGCGCTTCTCTTGAAAAGTGCGTTCACTGTTCACCATTCGCTGGACTCGTAGTAGCGGCTTCTGCGAGGCATTATCAAGTCGATAATTTGCTGATCAGATTTTGAACTTTAGGTTTTAGAAGAACTCTGATTACGGAAGTGATTTTAGTTGGTGCAATTGGAATAAAAGTACTTTAAGGGCATTTTTTATTCTGATGTAACTCATACCGCGATTTCATTCACGCTTATAGCCTATTACAAAACTTCACAACACAAAGCCACACAAGTTAAAGCACGAACTACGCTCAGTACACTGGCATACAAAATACAGTCACCACTCACCGCAGCTTTCCTCACTGTGCACCTGGACGGAGACGCGTGTCCGGATCCTGATGTTGGGAGGCCGAAGTAAGCGTTCCAGAAACAATTCCCGTGAGAGAAAGACATTCTCGAGGTGTAACGACGCCATGGTCCTCATTATACTGGCAATTGGGTGCTGTACTCGAGCGCATTATTGTCGCTATTGCGATGATTTAAGATTACGTCCCGTGATGTACCTACTTTGTTTTGCGTTGAGTTTGGCCCTAAGCCATCGACACGACCAGCACTTACTTGATAAAATTGAACCAACGTATTACTTAGCAGATTCATGGCATTTTTTAAAATTTCGTCGTTGGAGACATTTTGAAGTCCCTCGCTGTGATAGCATGGACGTCGGACTGAAGGAGATACGCAAAGTTGCACAGAACGTTTCCTTTCACAATGTGTCAGCGTGAATGTATGTTCAAAGTTGAATGATTTGTTGCCTCGCTTCTAACAATTGTTAATTTGTGTTTATTGATGGTGGGTATTTGAGGTCAATGTTATCGGAAGCTTACTTGGTAGGTAAATAAGAGCTGTGCTCATCCAGTTCTAACGCAGACTGAAGTGGTGATTTTGAATATGTAACGTAGCTATAAATAAGACTACTTTTACCACACCTGCTCTGTTTCCAACCCTCAGCGGACAGGAAAAACAACGTCATTCATGGAAAACTGTATTAAGTCTGCAGTATTTTACAGTTGTTTATCATCGCTTAATTTGAAAGTCCAGCAGGTGTTCTCTCTCACCCCTGGAGAAATAAGCTTGAAGCTCCCGTCAATGTATTCAAATCGAAGCTTGCGACGCTGCAGAATTGCTATTTTCGACGCACTCACTGGGGACGCTTTCTCTAGCGCTATGTGAAAATATTATGATAAATGGTCCAAGTAGACAGACCTTCAACCCTGTTGGTCGGAAACCTAAATTGAAATATTTTGTCGGAGGTTCTTGTTTCACAGTTGAACGTACTTGGATGGATATTGAACATGTTCATCGTTCTTTGATAAATGTTTAGTGTGCTTAGGCTGGAAGTTTTGCGTCGGGCTTTGGTCAATTTTCCAGTACGTCTAACATTTCCAACCGACACAGGAGGTTACACGCATTACCGTTTTCACGAACTTAATGCTTAAAATACAAATAGAATGAAAACCATATTCGGAGAACCGAGTCTCATGAATAATAGGTTATAGGAAGCCTTCGTAAGTGCCATAGGTCACATACACATTTAATTTATTTTAAACCCGTCTCCAGAACAAATAGGACAAGAAGGTTATACACTCCACTGGGTTGCACGCCAGAAGCCCGCAGAAGGAGCGCGTAGGACCAGCAGCGACCAGGCGTCAGCTGCTGCACAGGTGTCCACCACGGTGCCGCCTTCAAAGAACAAACTGATGAGACACTGAACACTAAACGGAAACTAAATCGTATGTCACAGTCTTTAACAAATATGAGCTGTGCACTGGAAACTTTATAGGTACGTGGGTCAGAGCAAACCAACGAGAGAACAATGGAAACAGAGACAGATACCAAGAGGTCACATAGCATGCCTAGCAAGAAGTAGAATTCTAGTTGCAGTAATACGGAATACGGCTATTCTGAGAATCCCTCACATCTTGTTTAAGGGTTATTAGGTAGAAAGTTCGTGTTAATACATCGATGAGTTGAGAATATCAATGCGTGTTTTTCTCTTCTTTGGGATTTGAAAGCTTCCTCGGTGATTAATTATTATATCTAATGTAACTTCCCGTGCTCATTCGTTGTGGGCGTGGCCTGTTCATCTTCACGCCTCCTCTAGCGGTTGTCCACCTCCACTAGCGGTTGTCTTGTATATGTATTAAATCCAGCTAATATTCAGTACTCGTTGTATATTCCATTGATTGCGGTACATTAAGGGTACTGAAATTTAATCCTAGTTGTGGTATTTATCATAGCGAAACTTGAGTTTTTACTTGCAGCCTGCAGGAAATGTGTGTACGTTGCTCTGAAAATATTACAACAAGACTTCATGAACAGGTGAGGGAATGATTTCATTAGGTTCACTGAGGACAAACATAAATTATAGTTATGGGCTACCACGTGCCAATATGCTCGAAGAAGTCGTCCGATAGCAATAATGTAAAGTAATTTCCAAATTTCCTTGAATGGGGGTGAATTATTTTCTAACTTCTTCTTTGTTTTCGAAGACAGCTTTCTTAAATTCACTTGACCGTCCTGGCAGTCCTCACATTACACCTGATGTGCTACACGTTCCACGTTCTGCAACGATCTTCTTTCTTAACTGTTCTTTGATAGTTCTTGGTTTTTTATTGAGCGAGAACTGAATCAGGGAGAAAGGACATGTTTGATCTGGCCGAATTCAGTATCCAATCAATGGGCAGCTTTGACTCTCAGGAGACAATCCCAGGACTCTGCTGACCAATGAGGAGCTCCGTTTAATCTGTTTTAAACGACCGTCTGAAATCTTCCGTTAAATAGCGCTATCGGAGACAGATGGCGGCGTTGCTTGAATTATGGACTTCGGCTTTCCTTCATTAAAGTCGTGGCATTTTTCTTCTATTCTGCGCGCCGCACTGATGGAAGGAATACAAATAAGGTCTTTCGCAGCGTTCGCAGGGCTCGTGTTATGTGGATGCGCTTTGCCTTGCCCTGATGCCTCCCAGGGCATTGCGTTGCTCAAGGGATTCAAATTCTTCTGTGTTACAAGGCTATTCCATTGATGCGCTCACCGTGAAGTTCTACGCTCAAAATCAGAACTCAACGTGTAATGTAGTCTTGCTGAGCTGTGTTGGGAACTGATAAATTCGAAGTAGTTTCGACCTTTCACAATTAGAATGCTGCAATGATATACTTCGTCTACATTGTGAACTAGCGTAACACTTCCAGCTTCCCAAGTTAAAAACTAAATGATGAATGCTATTGTTATGATATTGCAGATAAGAGATATTATTTTAAAAGATGAAAGAAGCTTGTAATCGTTGCTAAAGTGAACTCACTTACTTACCATTACCAAAGTTAACTTAAAGTTAACAGTATGTTAAGTTAACAAAGTTAACTTAACATACTTAAGTTAACTAGGTTAACTTAATACACTCACTTAAAGTTGAATTCACTTACCAGCAGGAGGGCGAAAAGGAATTAATTATGTTTCTTTCCTATGCACTCCTAGCGTTTACCTTGAATGACACTCACAAAGTGTTCCCTTCCTGCGACTATTCTGGAGTTTTTTAACGCCTCAAGTAGCCACAACAAAACGAACTAACTTTTCCCGGCAACGAGCTCACTGTTTTCGAACACGACGTCGGAACGGTGACCTGAAGGTGCCAAGAACGACAACCGCGAAGTTTTGAAAGTTGACTTGAATGTGGCTAGCAAAATTCAAGAGGTTTCTACGATGGTATGTGCCGTAAAATTTGCTTACATTCAAGGTAAGAAGTTCGAGATTTCTTATCTGGTCGAGAGAAATGTATAAAGAAACGTTCTATCGACAGGGCGTTGCAGAATTCCTTGAGCAAACTTCGACTTGAGGTTCCTGCACGCTAAATAAGGGCGTGGGGGGATTTCCGAATAATTCAGATTTAAAGTTATTTAGACTTACATGAAAGTGAGAGCGTGTCGTCGGGGGAATGAAAAATGAAATGTTCATTTCAGGAAAAATGATAAGCATTATCTTCGTATTTTAACACTTGTAGAATTAGAACAACTTCGCCAAGTTGAAAAATTGTAAAAGAAAAATGAAATGCTGAATAAGTATACTATGCAGCAATATAGAGTTTAATATTAGATTAACAATCGCAAAAGGGGTCCAAAATTGTACCCATCCATTCCGATGCGTGCATGCAGGCGTGGGTGGAATGATTGCCGAACACGTGCGGGGATACCAGGAGTTCCAGCAATCCTTGCAAAGGCATCAATAATCAACTGATCTTCGGACGGAGCTGGTGTTTAATACACTAAACTCTTTAGGTATCCTCAAAGGTAGAGAAGAGATCAGTCCCAAGTCTCAGTAAATTTTAAACTAGGAATTTTTAGATACCCCTCCACTGAGTAAATTGTGTTTATTTAATCGACAGGAACGTAACGGTAAAGTATGTTCAAAGAATCAGAAAACACCCTGAATTTCAATTCGCTTTTTTTTAGAACCTAGTTTTTATTTCGGCCCAGTACCTTGGTGTGTCGACAGGTGTAGGAAATAATGAGATTGTTTCCTTTATTTCCACTTTGCGCTTGGAGCGAAGGGCCAGGCAGCTCTTGGTATCTTTTCCTGTAATTGCGAAGTGCCGGCCCAACGGAATGCTTTTTTGATCGAAATTTGGGTGGCGTCTCCTGAGAGCAGAGCGAGGCATGGCCGCGCATTCGTTAATTCTGAATAAAAATCTTCGTCGTTTAGGCCAGGAACTTTGGAGCCCACCTCAAAAATGGTCGTAATTAAGATGACTTTTTAAGAACTAGACTCAAAGTTAGAACTTGCGGGCCCGATTTCGAGCCAACAAAGGCGTCAGCTACGCAATCAAAAAGCGTTGGGGCGTTGCTAAGTTCGTAACAAAATTAGAAGTAGAAATTACCAAAGTTGGAACTTCAAACTGAAAGAACTTGGTGACGTTTCGAACCCATGCAAATTCGTTCAGAAATTCGTCGTCAGAGCTTCTAGGAGCTATGATAACGTTTATCATCCCTAGCTTGCCTCTTTCCAGTTGTGCGTTATGGAAACTGGATTATGGTCGAGAATAATACTGTCAAGAGAATGCTCGTAGAATAAAGCAGTGGTTCCTAAGCAGTACTCATAAACATAGCTCTGTCTCCCTTTGCTTACGCAAGCATACGCACGTGTGCTAAATTGTGTCCTGCGTTATTTTTTCATGGGAATTTATGCTAAAAGTATTTTAAAGATCGTTAAACTCCTATTTGTCTTAAAGTCCTTGTTACACTGCTTTCAAAACACTATTAAATATCGTTTGGACCGAAATATATTCATCTCGGGGAATTCAGGGGCAAAACAAATGCAGAGCTTGATGTTATGTTGTCGTTAACAATATAAAGATTATAAGCTTGAGGTAATGTTTGACAGAACCTTGCAAACAGTTGCCATAAGCCGCTCGACGATAAGTACAGCACCAATTGATTGACTCATTTAAGTACCCACAAATGCCAGTAGTGCGAGGTAACAAGCCATTGAGTTAATTACCATCAAGCCAGCTGTCCTACAATTGAAACACCAGCTCATTCAACATCGAACATTTTCCATTTGAGGAAGAAGCAAGCGCTTCAAAAATGCAAAAATCGCATGGAATAAAACTAAACAATTTTCTCAATTTGGTGTCGGATAACATTATTCATTTGACTAAGTTATAAACGCTTCATTAGTGCAAAAATCTCAAGGAATAAAACTAAGTAATTCCTTCGGTTTGGTATCGGATAACCCGACGTGTGCGGAGCAGATCTGCCTCTGCCTCTCGTGAGGGACGACGCGCTTCTCATCAGCGGAAGTGAGAGGGCGCCTCCCTTTCCAATCCTCGACTTCAACAAAGAGTTACGCTCCGGAAGGTTCCCGGGAATCGCAATCATTCGCCCTGCTTTCCTTTTAATTGGCTACCCGTGAATAAACAAGGTAAGAAATGAACGAGATCTTGGTCAGTGCACGCTTGATTGTGTTTAGTAATACTGGACGATGCTTGGGAGACACAGGAGTTGGAGGAACAGAATAGGAATATGGACTAATTATGTTTCCGATCCTGAGTACTGCATGAAAAACAAGCACACTCGTTCGCTATGATCGTCATCAGCATTTGGAGAGAAGTAAATTTAACCCAGGTCATTTTTTCTTTTTTAAATCTAGAATCACATTTTTGGATCGTCACGGTTTGTCGACAGCTTAGATTTTTGAGCTATTAAACTACATTGGGAGTCTTTTCTGACATTAAATCTTGGTGGTTGTTGGCTTAGAATTCTTTTTTGGGGCAGTCAAGGATTGGTATGCCAAACATAATCATTCTAGTTTCTTACTATCAGCATCACTTGAGGCTGAGTTTGACAGGAGAGATTATCGAGCTACTCAGAGTACCACTCCCGGCAATGTTCTTGCATCAGCTAAATAGGAGCGCTAATGGCACTCCTTTAGCAAATTAAGTATGACTTTAATTAAACTCCTTCCGTATTCTACATCGCCTTTCCTTCTCTTCATTCTCCGATTGTTGCGTGTTCTGAGTTTTTGTTGTAATCACGCTGGACGTGAGAATTTCTGTTCATTTTTTGTACATTTTTCTTTAGAGCCGTCGCAGTCAATCGTGTTAGTTTATTCACATGACGTGAAGTCCCTTCCCATTCCTTCACCCTAAACTTCCTACACTTTGAAAAATATTGCATCCTTCTTGTTCCTCCTAACGTACTTCACACCGTGATCAGAGTTGCAGGTTACTACTCCTGCGAAACCGTCCAAATCTCTCCCCATTCTCTTCTCCCGCTCTCCGCTCCGCGTTGCAGTCGACGAGCACCAACAAAAGTCCCTCGCTCCCTCTTTTATCAGTTTCAGCATCGCACCTCCTATCACTTTCAGGGAATATCCTCGATGGCCTCTCGTTCCGCCCTCCTCATTGACTCAATTTCCTGTTTCTGAACTGCCACGACCTGGCGCTGGTAACGGCGCGGGGAAGCGCGGCTGCCGAGCCTGGCTGACGTGCAGTGAAGTGATATCAGGCCGGTGTGCCATGGTATCTGGTTATGGTATCAGGCCGGTGTGCCATGGTATCTGGTTATGGTATCAGGCCGGTGTGCCATAGTATCTCGTCATGGTATCAGGCATGGTGTACCATGGTATCTGGTCATGGTATCAGGCCGGTGTGCCATGGTATCTGGTCATGGTATCAGGCACCGTGTGCCATGGTATCTGGTCATGGTATCAGGCACCGTGTGCCATGGTATCTGGTCATGGTATCAGGCATGGTGTGCCATGGTATCTGTTCATGGTATCAGGCATGGTGTACCATGGTATCTGGTCATGGTTTCAGGCATGGTGTGCCATGGTATCTGGTCATGGTATCAGGCAAGGCGTGACGTGGTATCTGGTCATAGTATCAGGCATGGTGTGCCATGGTATCTGTTCATGGTATCAGGTACGGTGTACCATGGTATCTGGTCATGGTATCAGGCCGGTGTGCCATGGTATCTGGTCATGGTATCAGGCACCGTGTGCCATGGTATCTGGTCATGGTATCAGGCACCGTGTGCCATGGTATCTGGTCATGGTATCAGGCATGGTGTGACGTGGTATCTGGTCATGGTATCAGGCCGGTGTGCCATGGTATCTGGTCATGGTATCGGGCATGGTGTACCATGGTATCTGGTCATGGTATCAGGCATGGTGTACCATGGTATCTGGTCATGGTATCAGGCATGGTGTGCCATGGTATCTGGTCATGGTATCAGGCATGGTGTACCATGGTATCTGGTCATGGTATCAGGCATGGTGTGCCATGGTATCTGGTCATGGTATCAGGCATGGTGTGACGTGGTATCTGGTCATAGTATCAGGCATGGTGTGCCATGGTATCTGGTCATGGTATCAGGCATGGTGTACCATGGTATCTGGTCATGGTATCAGGTACGGTGTGCCATGGTATCTGGTCATGGTATCAGGCATGGTGTGCCATGGTATCTGGTCATGGTATCAGGCATGGTGTGACGTGGTATCTGGTCATGGTATTGTGGTGATCCCAGCGGCAAGCCGCGGACCTCCACAAGACCTGAAAAAAGCTGCCTCCAGACTACAAACGCATCCGTTCCAGAGCACCTCCGGACCCGAAGCGCCTAGTCAACCAAACACGGGACCTGAG
>JACJUY010008526.1:0-13912 GCA_014220935.1 Platorchestia sp. MABIK | reverse complement strand
CCCCCGTGTTGTCCATATCCTGCCGAATACGGTTGTACCTCAGGCACTCGCTTCGGGCTATCCTGTCACGAAAAAGATATCTCAAAGTCTGCCCGAAGCGTGTTGCAGCCTGGGGGAGAACACCACAGTATCAGGTACGGTGTGCCATGGAATCTGGTCATGGTATCAGGCATGGTGTGCCATGGTATCTGGTCATAGTATCAGGCATGGTGTGCGTGGTATCTGGTCATGCCATCAGGCATGGTGTGCCATGGTATCTGGTCATGGTATCAGGCATGGTGTGCCATGGTATCTGGTCATGGTATCAGGCATGGTGTGCCATAGTATCTGGTCATGGTATCAGGCACCGTGTGCCATGGTATCTGGTCATGGTATCAGGCATGGTGTGCCATGGTATCTGGTCATGGTATCAGGCATGGTGTGCCATGGTATCTGGTCATAGTATCAGGCATGGCGTGCCATGGTATCTGGTCATGGTATCAGGCATGGTGTGCTATGGTATCTGGTCATGGTATCAGGTATGGTGTGCCATGGTATCTGGTCATGGTATCAGGCATGGTGTGCCATGGTATCTGGTCATGGTATCAGGCATGGTGTGACGTGGTATCTGGTCATGGTATCAGGCACCGTGTGCCATGGTATCTGGTCATGGTATCAGGCATGGTGCGCCATGGTATCTGGTCATGGTTTCAGGCACCGTGTGCCATGGTATCTGGTCATGGTATCAGGCATGGTGTGCCATGGTATCTGGTCATGGTATCAGGTACTGTGTGCCATGGTATCAGGCATGGTGTGCCATGGTATCTGGTCATGGTATCAGGCCGGTGTGCCATGGTATCTGGTCATGGTATCAGGCATGGTGTGCCATGGTATCTGGTCATAGTATCAGGCATGGTGTGTCATGGTATCTGGTCATGGTATCAGGCACCGTGTGTGATGGTATCTGGTCATGGTATCAGGCACCGTGTGCCATGATATCAGGCCATGTAACGTGGCTGGATGGAGGCTGACTGAAGCATGGCTGGATGGAGGCTGGTGGTGAAACGTGGCTGGGTGGAGGACGACAGTGACAACATACTGAAATACAACAAATTTGATCAGGGACTACTGCTTGTCACCGCAACATCCCAGGGTAACTTTTCGCCGGAGCATGTATGTTTTTCGACGCCTGAGCGATTTAATTACTTGTGCGGCGAAAAACATGCATGCAGGCAGCTAGACTGGGATACTAGCCTCTCACTACCCGCTTCTACGATGTAACATCAATCACTAAAGTCAGAAACTGCTGCAACAGCAGCCGCAACAACAGTGGTAGCAGCATCAACTATAGCACCAAAGTAGCAGCAACACCAGTAGCGAGGCAGCAACAGCTGCAACAGCAAAAACAGCTGCAAGGCAACAACAATAACTACATAGAAGTAGCACTAGCAACAACAGCAGCAACAGCAACAACAGCAACAACAGCAATACCAGCAACAGCAGCAGCAACAGGAACAACAGCAATAGCAGCAACAGCAGCAGCAGCAGCAAGAAGAGCAGCAGCAACAGCAACAGCAACAACAGCAATACCAGCAATAGCAACAGCAGCAACAGTAACAGCAACAACAGCAGCAACAGCAACAGCAGCAATAGCAACACCAGCAACAGCAGCAGCAGCAGCAGCAACAGGAACAACAGCAATAGCAGCAACAGCAGCAGCAGCAAGAGCAGCAGCAGCAGGGCCAGATCTCGAGAGCTCTTCATTGATCAGTTCTTGAAAGTCTTCATAATTTTTGGCCGCGAGTCTGGCGTGAAGGGGCGCCACTCGTTCTTTTGAGGCACTCCTGGCTCAGGGACATCATTTTAATAATAGACTTATTGTCCTTGCTCACCAAGCCACCGATCTTGACAGGAACCCTTCATAATTCCCAGCACAAATTTGCTGAAACAATCTTAAAAAACTATATCCTTGTCTAGTTGCTTCAAAACAATTGGCCGTGGAAAAGCGCGCTTCATATTTCCATGAACAAGTTTTCTTAAAGCGCCAAAAAAACTAGTGTATTTGAGCTACTCATTTATTCACCGATCCCCTTCATCTTTATCAACCTTCTGCGTAGATTTCGCGTTCTATTAACCTCATTCTAAATGGTATCTTCATTCTTCCTCTCTTCTGTTAACTAAAAGTCATGGAATTTCTTATCCTGCAATTTGATACACTCACTAATCATCTGTGATTCATAAACAAACTCAGAAGCTGCGGGTTCAAGTCCATCAACTGCAACTTTTCTCAACATTTTCTTGTTATAACCCTATCGCAGGGTAGCCTATTTTCTGTTAGTCGCTGATTTTCCCGTCATTTCAGTAAATTTCAGCCCATTCAATTCGCATGCCGTGCCAGAGCTATGTTTAATATTGGAATTATTTGTCATCACAGTAAGTTGTTTGTGTAACAAAGCTGAATGCAAAACACTTTTGAAGAAATCTGCATTGTATGTGTCGTGTTTGTTTTGCTTGCTTTGCATAGCTATTTCATGTATTTTGTCCTTCAAACATTTTGGCATACATATGTAGGTATCGTTCGCTTGGTATCTAAAGCTTGTAATTTTCGGGAAATTTTACAAAACTAAAATTGCTAAAAAAACGCGGCAGCATTCCTCTCGTATTCTGGCACTCATCAACAAATGACGGTTTAATTTAGTCCCTGAAATTGCCAGGGCTCAAAGTTCTGCAAATATTGTACGTTTAAGGCTCTAAATTAGTTGAATTATTCTCCGCAATCGAATAACAAATAACATATTATGTTCTCTTTTGACCAGTTCTGTTTTTTTCTTGCCGATTCATTCTTATTTGATTGAAATGAAAGAATAGCATTCACGCGTGAGGCTTATTCTGTGCAAAGATGTTACTGATCGAAAATAAAATTACTCATGAAATGTCTCGAACTAAAATGTTGCTTCTATTTGTGCAGAGAAGCCCACAAAAAATATTTGAAAGGAAGGAGTTATTAATAAAAAAAAATTATCATAAACAAGTGTAACCTATGCGTCGCCGTATGTTTTTATGCTTTGCAGCGCAATGTAAAAACTGTCACGGTTTTTTCATAACATAGATACGTAGTGTCCAAAAGAGCTCTCTGTTGCACGTCACACAAGGTTCGTGCTTGCATCAGCGTCAGCGTTTAACTTCGCAGCTGTGTGTAACTAACAGGAACAGGAGACGATGTCCGGAGACAAGAAAGACTCCGCCAGGTTCATGGCCTCTTGCACTTTGCTCTCCAATTCCCTGAACTCCCAGTGGATGTAAAAAGTTTCCATTGAGCTACTCGTGAACTTTTCTGAAGGTGTAGTCAGGCGCCTGAGTTTGGCTGCCAAATATTGGTCTTTCTCTCGACTGGGCCCTTGATCCAGGGCGTTACTTGCCCTTCCAGGTCTCATTCGTCCCCCTGCACACCTGCGGACCATGGTTGTCAAATTTGCTTTTTCACCAAAAACTTAACAATTTGGGTGAGGCGCTATCTGAAAAGTGCCAAATTAGAGAATTTTTCCTTGAAATCCGGCCAGTCTCGCACCATTGCAGGAAATCATTAGGGCTTCGGTCTGTTAGAGTAAGGGTTGCATGTTAAAATTATTTCCAGTCTCACCAAACTGGTGAAAGTTAAATGATAGGAGATTTGTATTTTGCTGTGAATGTATTCATTCCAACTGTGCTATCATTCCCTCAGCTTAGTCATCTAATTTGATTAGGCTTGTATGTATGTATACGCATTGTGCTATGCTTTAACATTTCTTTGGGGTAACACGGATGGTTTATTCTGCATTCAAAAATAACATTCTTTTTTCATTTCAGTATTTAAACTGTCATCCAAGATTGTTACTGCAGACACTTAGCTCAATGCCACCACATCGCTGTATTTCAAACATTCAATGCAATCAAATTCTGGTGACCATGACATAAGTAAACCTAACAAATGCCGGGCAAACGAGATGAATGAAACTTTAGCAAGTCCACCTAATGAAGCTTATTTATAGTCAGTTCTATCACGACAGTGGCTTCACACGAGGAAGATTCAATAGCTTTGTCTGGACACTAATACGTACATAATGAGTCATGTCATCTGCCATCAAAGGTCACCCATTTTAACATTTATCTTTACGATAAAATTTATTTGTTGCACATATGCGCAGTTAATGGTCTAAGCTCAAGGTTGTTAGAGCATTTCAAATCTTTCGAGGTACAGAAGTGTGACTCACACGTGTGCACATTTTTAGCTGATGTTTCAACCGTATTGTCGCATATTTTACATTTTAAGTGACTTGTTCGAAAATATTACTCATAGATACGACTATATCGCTCTAGAATATTGTCCTGTGTAAAGCGTAGAACATCGTTGTTAAATTCACTCAATGGTGCGTAGATTGAGTTACCCTACTCCTCCCTTGGACTTACTTTGCTCCATGCACATTTATTTGCAAGCGAATATCATACGCTACATCACTTCCTAACCGCGAGATGTAGGTAGCAAGGGACAGTAAGAAGGCTGCGGTCTTCCAAATATAAAATTGAGCAAAAAGGACTTGATGAGAGGCTTCCAAGCCAAAGCCGAAATCAAGTCTCCGTTAGATACTGATCTCATCTGAGAGGTTACCTAAAATCTCGGGGGTCTGCAAAACTTTTATAATAAGTAAACAGTTCGAAGTTCATTGGTAACTAAACTTTCGAGCTGAGATTCATATTGCTACTTTGAAATCTTCTTGATATCGATCATTTTTCCGCTAGGAAAATTGGAGATGAGCCTACCATTCACCTACGGATATTAACAAAACTTCAAAAACTCGGGGGAACTTTTGTTCGAATGAAAAGCTAGAAGTTGGGCTTCGTGTTTTGACGAACCTGTAAGGCTAGGCGCGTTTAGGCAGACTTACGCGGCGCGCCCGACGCGGCGCATCGCTGTGCCGCGAGCACATCCGAACTTGGCGGTGTGGCCATATTGGTGACTGCATGGAAACTGGCCTGACGTGACTGCTGCACACATGATGACTGAATACATGAACACCGGACACATGATAACTGAATACATGAAAACCAGACACATGATAACTCAATACATGATAACCGGACACATGATAACTCACTTCATGATAACCAGACACATGATAACTCAATACATGATAACCGGACACATGATAACTGAATACATGATAACCAGACACATGATAACTCAATACATGATAACCGGACACATGATAACTCAATACATGAAAACCAGACACATGATAACTCACTTCATGATAACCGGACACATGATAACTCAATACATGATAACCAGACACATGATAACTCAATACATGATAACCGGACACATGATAACCGAATCCATCACAACCGGACACATGATAACTAAATACATGATAACCGGACACATGATAACTGAATACATGATAACCAGACACATGATGACTGGACTAACATGATAACAAAATACATAACAACCGAATCAACATAACAGTATACGAGCTGAATACTTTTATTTTTCTGCTGGTTTAGACATGAGTCTAATGATGAATAAGTGTGCCTGGGTGACAACACTAATCATATTAAACAATAGCAAATCTCATAGTCTAATTTTAAAGGTAGTCGTTTCGGGACGTCGCCCGTCAGTACATTTGAATTAAATAAAATCCACGACTAAATTGGAAGATGCTGTTTGAGTGTTAATTATCAACTTTGAAAATTAACACTCAACTGTTAATTGTTAATTATCCACTTGGATAATTAACACTCAACTGTTAATTGTTAATTATCCACTTGGATAATTAACACTCAACTGTTAATTGTTAATTATCCACTTGGATAATTAACACTCAACTGTTAATTGTTAATTATGAACTGCGATAATTAACACTCAACTGTTAATTGTTAATTATCCACTTGGATAATTAACACTCAACTGTTAATTGTTAATTATCCATTTGGATAATTAACACTCAACTGTTAATTGTTAATTATCCACTTGGATAATTAACACTCAACTGTTAATTGTTAATTATGAACTGCGATAATTAACACTCAACTGTTAATTGTTAATTATCAACTTGGATAATTAACACTCAACTGTTAATTGTTAATTATCCACTTGGATAATTAACACTCAACTGTTAATTGTTAATTATCCACTTGGATAATTAACACTCAACTGTTAATTGTTAATTATCCACTTGGATAATTAACACTCAACTGTTAATTGTTAATTATCAACTGAGATAATTAACACTCAACTGTTAAATGTTAATTATCAACTGGGATAATTTACACTCAACTGTTAATTGTTAATTATGAACTGCGATAATTAACACTCAACTGTTAATTGTTAATTATAAACTGGGATAATTAACACTCAACTGTTAATTGTTAATTATCAACTGGGATATGTAACACTCAACTGTTAATTGTAAATTATCAACTGGGATAATTTACACTCAAGGCGGTATGTTAATCAAAAAGTCCTCTCAAACCACTCATACGTACCCTCACAATTAAAAGTAAAAACAAATTAACAACCGGGCACACGATGACCGTGCTATTGATGCCTGCTACCAAAATTTTCATTCAATTAGCCTTTCACTCTTAATTTTGCCTTTTTTTGTTATCATTGAAAAGCTCACTTCTCCTGATGTTGGTTGTTTTTATTTGTGTCACACCAATGATGTTTTGCAAAGCATGGCTCTCATAAAATGCCGTAGTCCAGATATTTGCGTAATTTTTTCACGCAGTGACCGTAGCAAAAGATGATTCTTAAAGATGTGATCTCACGCCATTCAGTCACTATAAGTTAAGTGGCTGCTCAAAATTGTCTGAAGGATTTTAAAATGCACAGAATATTTTGATATTCTGTGTTCAACTTCCCCATTAAGGAGGAAATAAGTCTTGTGAGATATGATTGTCTTCGATATGAAGTCTTAATTTTCTGCAAGTAACAGGAATTTGTGTGCAAACTTTTTCCGTTTTCAATGGTCCAGGAATTGTTTCTCATGCATCAGGGGAATTTTAAAGGGATGATATTTTAAATTGTATTCTTGAAAACTGGTTGTAGCGACGTTCGAGACATTCCGAGCTGAGTCGAAAGTTTCCTCGTCAAAGTTGCAGGCTGAGAAGCAACATTCCTTGAAACGAGCTGAATGCTGGCATTGTTTCGAACGGTTCGCAGTCTGCCACAGCGTTCTTTGTCAGTTGTAGATCCGATTTCTTTTAATTTAGGGACCATATCTTTTAGGCTATTATTATTGAGACTTCTTTGACCTCAAAAATGATCCTATTATTTATGTGCTCGGCTGTAATCATTTTATTATATGGCATTTGAAGTGAAGCTCGGTAATTTTTCTTGGTGCTGTTTTGTTCAATAAATTGCTAAGGGAGAAAATTGAAGAACTATGAGAGCAATATAGTATGATAGTCTGTAGATTGAATACAACTTTTCAGTAATTTTAAAATTTCATTTATGATTTATACTTATCCTAAACTCTTACATAGTTTTTATGACATCGATTTCCTAAAACGATGAGCTACTTATATGCCACTCTACAATTGAGTCGCTAAGCCTTGTGACTTTTTTAACATAGCTACCTCACGTGAGACATTCTGAGCGCTTGTGCATCGGAGGATTCCTAGTATTTCCTGAGAACTCATTGCTTGGAATATAGTTTTTGAGGGAATACTATTTTACAGCCAAAACCTACAATTGCTTAGGATTTCCCTTCCTTGAAACCAAAGTTTGCACCACTTTCCTTTTCCTGGAAACAGACTTTGCGAGTTCCTATTCCTGGGAGCCCGACTTAGAAATACCTTTCCTAGAAACCGCTGGGAATTTCAGACCCTTGTCCCAGGTGAGGATTTTGCTCCTCTCGCTGGCGTGCTTCTGGGGATATCCGGCGCGCAATATCCGAGAGTGGCTCGGATTGCCACGCGCCGAATTATCTCATGATGAAGTGCGTGCAAGCGCAGCAGAACACAAGGGCGGTTTTGTGCGCACGTTTTGCAGTAATTCAGCCGAGCAAATAAATTAATGCGCGTGTGGGATGGGAGCTCCCCTCACGAGTGGGTCTTAACGATCTCCATTATTTCAAATTATGCGATATTTTATTTGCTGGATGATGCAATTGTTATTGAAGCCTGAAATGAGTTGCAACAGCTGAACGCTGGACTTGTAATTGAGATTACTTAACAATGAAACTTGACCATTATTTCAGAAGAATGTAAAAATGAAAGAAAAACTTTACTTTTTGTGCAAATGTACAGTAATGAAAACGGGGCATGATCTCTGATTTCTAAATTTCGCGGTTTTTTTTGCTTGTATTTCAAGGCATTTCTCACAACTAGCACTGTTGACATTCTGCGTTGCAAAAACAATTAGAAATTATTTTCTTATGACAGCCAACAACTTTGGGTTGTTTTTTAAACTGATTGTTCTAGTATCCCTTTTAATGTGAACACTGGTTTAATGATTGCCAACTTAAAAATGCCTTTATTCTGGAAGCGTCTGAAAGCCAACTCACATGCGTACGGTGCTGTGGCTGGGCACTGTGGCCAACTAACAAGGGAATACAACTCGAACGTACGAAAGGTTAGGTTAGGTTAAGTTATACCTTCTTTACTATAGTTACATAACCTACGTAACTATGACAACGTAGCGCAATTGAACACATGCAACAGTGATAACGTAACTGAACGTACAAAACAGTGATAACGGGCAACTTAACGCACATAACACTGATGACGTAATAAAGCTAATATTTTGGTAAACTTAAAGTGCTGCGGTTGAATCTGTGTAGTCTTTCCTAAATAAGTCTCTTGTGGGGTTGAAGATATTTAGCCGTCATGCAGAATATCTTGATAGTTGTAATTCATTCAGAAACTATGCAGGCAATAAATTCTAATTGATGTGACGTACAAACTTTTGCCTGGCGAGTTTTTTGTTTCTAGATAGGAGTCTAGCTGCCATTGGGAGCTTAAAACCTTTGCTAATGGACGTTAAAACGAATGAGGAATGCCAAGACTGACTGTTAAAATGCATGTTGAATGTTTCGATTGAATGTTTGATTGAATGATGAATACTACATCTGAATGTTTGAATGAACGTTGAATATCACAAATGGGTGTTTGGAGAAATAATGATTACTGAGACTGAAAGTTTGAAGTGAGGATGAATTTTTCAAATGAATGTTAGATTGAAAAGTTAATACTACATCTGAATTCTCGAATGAATGTTGAACATTTCAAATAAATGTTTGAAGATAAAATGAATGCTGCATCTAAATCATTGGGCGAATATTTTAATTGAAAGTTTTATTATATGGCGAATTTTCCATCGGAATATTTGAAGGCATATTGACCATTTCAAATGTATGTTTGCTCGAAGGATGAATGCAGCATCTGAGTGTGCACGAATGTTGACTACTTCGCATGGATGTTTGCGAGGTTCTGAGTAGGAGTACCCTGCGAAGGCCGTAATTGGAGGCCTTGAGATGCCCGTGTTCAATTAAGGCACTTCGCAGCACGCAGAGCGGCTGCGGCTACTGCAACGCGACGGAGGCAGCCACATTCTGCGCCCCCATTCTGACTCTGACTCGAATATGCGCATCCAGGGCTAACGCCAAACTCTTGATCAATTTACGTCATGTTAGAGTTTGTTGCGTTCAATCGCTAACTTGGTAATGTTAACGGATTGCATTTCATTTACGTATTGTTAGAGTTAATGGTGTTGCGTTTTACCGCTAACTTGGTAATGTTACCTGATTTCAATTCATTTACGTATTGTTAGAGTTAATGGTGTTGCGTTTTACCGCTAACTTGGTAATGTTACCTGATTTCAATTCATTTACGTATTGTTAGAGTTAATGGTGTTGCGTTTTACCGCTAACTTGGTAATGTTGGCGGATCGCATTTCATTTACGTCTTGTTAGTGCTAATTAGGTAACATTTTAACGGCAGCTTGTTAATGTTAGTAGATTTTCAATACATTCCCGTCATGTTGGCAGTAATGAGGTGACGTTTTTCCGTCAACGAATTACTGTTCCCGGATTTTTAATTGATTTACATTTCGTTAGCGCTTGGACGGGAACATTTTCCTGCCAACGTAATTGTGTTAGCTGTTGTTTTTCTGGCTAAAATGCAACAACCCTCAGGGATCTTCTGAAGTTCAGTGGCCCAATTTTGTTTGGAAAAACAACTTGATTAAAAAACAGTGCCTATGATAGCCGAGGGGTCAGAAAAACTTTTGCATCTTGCACTACAGCTACGACGACGAAAATTGTTAGAAAATCTGACTCCTTGAGTTTACTCCTTGTTTGAAAATCTGACTCCAGTGTTTGTGGAGCATAAGTACTCTATGGAACGATACACCCAGTGAGTAACACTACGTATGTGTGCAGGTCGCAATCGTGGGTGTGTGTAAGCAGGTTGCGTGTGAGGGCCACTTCATGCCTTCAATGCCCCAGAGGACTGTACAGTCCTCTTTCGAAAATAACCTCATTCTGTTGTATTTCTTGTTAAATATTCCCCTAAACTCTGCTTCGATGTTCACTGCCGAGTGGCAGTTTCTCCGTTCCTTTGATGTCGGTGACAGACTGATGACCGTGGTTCTGATTACAGGAATATGAGTACAAAAATACTGATTTGAAATTTGGTTGAGTAATATTAGTTAAGGGTCAAGTATTGAAGCATTCCGTTGAAGTGTTATGCATTTGAGCATCATGTTAAACAGTTTAGCATTTAAGCATTGGGGTGAAAAGTCTAGTATTTAAGCATAATGTTAAAAAGTAGAGCATTTCAGCATGACGTTAAAGGGTTAAGTATTAACGCATGATGTTAAAGAATTGAGCATTTAAGCTTAAAGTTGAAGGATTGAGCATTCAAGCATCACGTTGAAGGGTTATGCACATTTTTGCGCTGCTGAAATGGAACGATGGCGCTCGTGACTTCACGCTTTACTCGCAGACTGGACAGCTGCATAGCGTACAGAATACCTCTTATTGTCAACGGTAATTAAATTTGCGTCGATCTTCTTTGTGCAAATGAGGCGAAGTTTTCGAAGAAACCAGGTTGTATTAAACTGATTCCCTTAGAAATGCATGCCATGGAGAGTCTGTTCAAGGATTTTTGTTTAGAATTTCTCCTGCTAGTTAGTTGATGAATGCATCAGTTGGAATGGCCCTAATATCAGACGATTTTGTTAAATTCAAAACGAAGTCAATAACAGCAGCCGAAATGCGCGCATTTTAAATGACATCCAGCCCTGTTTCTGGATACACAACGCAATTCTTACAGACATGCGTAGGTAATTCGGAAAGTTTGTGAGTGACATTTATTATGCGATGCTCTATATGGTTACATCAAGTTCCAAAAACTAGCTTGTTGGTATTAACTAACCACCTGAAAATATAACCACACGCATGTAACCACGTGCATGTAAACTACAACCTCTTGTACCAAACTACAAAAGTGTGCCACTTACTCAAGACAACGCGATCCCATTTTCACCGAAGGTTTTGAGTCACAGCCGCCACAACGAATAATTCGAAGAAATCATTTGTGTTGTCCGAGAGCGGTAATCTGAGCCTTGCACGTCGCTTCCCTTGCTGCGGTGGCGCTTTTTCTTGCGAGAATTGGAGGCCATCTTACTTGAACACACTCGATTTTCTCAACGGATTACAGTCAATTTTCTTCCCAGAACGTTTTTCTGTATCGGATGCCTTCCATCTTGCGGGAGCCGAGCCTTATTCTTCGGTATCGGAGAGCTCCCGGCCCGCTGCGGCATGCACTCGATATCATCGACAGATTACGCTCAATTTGTCCCCTAAAATGCTCTCTTTTTCTCCCGTCGCGCTATTTAATTTCAAACCAATGAACTTTAGCTTTTGATATCCATTGAATGCGCTTCACTGATTCTGCTAAAGCGCCTGTTGGTTTTTTTAATTCGTTTGTGAGGCGTCGAACATTTTTTTTTGGCTTTTACTGTTGTTATAGTTTTTTTTCAAATTCCAGCATCTTCTGTTGTTTTTCTTCTTTTGGAAATGAAAACTCTGAGTTGAATTTTTAGGGTATTCAATCGTGCTGGATCGGGTCGTTTAAATTAAGATCGTGCTGGATCGGGTCGTTTAAATTAAAATCGTACTGGATCAGATCGTATACCTTAACATCGCGCTGGATCAGATCGTACAACTTAAGATCGTGCTGAATGAGACAATGTTAATTTCATTACAAATCCATGCGTTACTTCAAGTCTGGTAGGTCTCATATATTTGTGGGTTAATTTTGTTTTCAAAGCTATAACGCACACGCATAAATTTGAATCATCTAAATATGGTTATCTCCTCACTATTGCGCGTTCATAAAATATTGTAGTATTTTGTATATAAACAATTTATATAACCCATGCGATAGATCAGTAGATTGTTTCTTAAAATCATTTCAACGGACACATTTGAGTAGAGCTTGTGAGCCCGAATAAGTTCTGTAACCTTGAGGGCATCCTATCATCAGTGCTATTATAAGGTGTACAATTAATTCACCTAACTTAGGTACACACTATACTGATCAATGAAGGGGTTCGCTTAACATTCCATGGTTAATTTAACAACAATAGTTAATATGGGCTTGATGAGAACAGTATATTCTACAAAGGAATCAAGATCAGATAAGAGCTATTTCATTTATCATGATAATTAATCCTATTAAAATGAATCAAAGAGCAGAATACATTAGACTTGATTACCTTGAATGATTAATATTCAAATAGAAATAGGAACTCCTGATTCGTTTGAAGCCTTTTAGAACTTTTTTCACGGGTCTCAGCAGGGATCGAATTCCAAGTCTTGGTTCCAATGAAGAGGAGACTCTGTTGTGACCGAGCTTTTGAATCATAAGGAAGTATGTAGTTATGTCTATTTCGGGTTATGTGACAATGATGGTCAGTTTGTGCAGTTAATAACTGCTTATGGTCTTTGTCGTCCTCAATAGGCAATGTTTTGCACGTGAAATTACATATGGAGAGCTTGTAGTGGTCTAAAAGCTTGAGTATTTTCAAACTTTTGAATGAATCATTTGTGAGGGCATTGTATTTTAACTTCTTGCCGCTTTAGGGGCTCTTTTTCGTGGCACAAAAAGTAAATTGTTTCCTAAACTGGTTTTATTTAAGTTTACGGTTTTACTATTATCAGTTCCATGCCATGCTTTTATTCCATATTGTAAATATAAAGAAGTGAGCGTTCGATGGAGTATTTTTAAAGCTTCTTCAGATAATATAGTTTTCCTTTATTTAGGATTCCTACGCCTTTTGATAATTTGATACTGATATATATACTAATTTTGTGAACAAAACCTTCTGTGAGTAATTATTACCGTCCGTTGTTAATCTACTCCGACCTCAGGAAAACAAAAAGTAATTCATTCAAGAAAATTTAGCTTTTAATGCATTGTTTACACTGTTGATATCTTCCCAGAAGCGCTGCGAACCATCATCTGTCTCCTATTTTATGTTTTTGTGACTTCTGACGAGTTTCCTCGTCTGAGAAGGGTGAATTTTCTCCCATGCGCTGCTTCATCTGGATTCTTTCACTCGCCTCCGTCACCGCTCGCCCCCTTCTCGCCGCCGACTGCTTACTCTCCAAGAGAACGCTTTTTGTCCTGGTTTGTATCATCACTCATAAGAGAACGCTTTTTGCAATCATCTGTGTCGTGTTTTATTTAATTCACCTCCGTCATCGTCCGTCCTGTTGTTGATCTCGGAGTGCTCTCGCATATCCTGCGCAGACGCACTGCATGCGTGCTGCTATTACCTACATGCGTGCTGCTACTACCTACATGCGTGCTGCTATTACCTACATGCGTGCTGTTACTACCTACATGCGTGCTGTTATTACCTATATGCGTGCTGCTACTA
>JACJUY010008525.1:15553-26945 GCA_014220935.1 Platorchestia sp. MABIK | reverse complement strand
CCCTCACTCCACCACATCAACCTCACTCCACCACATCACCCTCACTCCACCACATCACCCTCACTCCACCACATCACCCTCACTCCACCACATCACCCTCACCCTCACCCCATCACCCTCACTCCATCACCATCACCCTCACCCCATCACCATCACCTTACCCCATTCACCTTCACCCTACCCCATCACCCTCACCCTCACCCCGTTGGGAGGAGAGGGACAGGAGCAACATCCACAATCGCACCCCTACAAAGGCTGCAGCGCACGCACACAGACGAGGCTGTTTTGTATGCGTCTGCAAGTCGCATCTGTTTCTCGCTGACTGTAACGAATGATTCTTAAACTCGGGAATCTGGAGCGAGATCAATAGCTTGCAGGGATGTTTGGGCCGCTGTAAAGGCGCTAACTTTTGCGGCGCTGATGCATGGCGCGAGTTGGGAGCTCTTTATGGGGGAGGGATCATCCCTATTCCCTCATTTATGTTGAGGGGCAATCCCAGAGGGATCAATCCTGGTGGGATCAATGCTGAAGGGATCTATCCCGGTGGGATCAATCCTAGAGGGAGAAATTTTGTAGGATAAATTCTGTGGGATCAATCCTAGAGGGATCAATCCTGGAGGGATCAATCCTGGAGTGATCAATCCTGAAGGGATCAATCCTGGAGGGATCAATCCTGGAGTGATCAATCCTGAAGGGATCAATTCTGGAGGGATCAATCCTGAAGGGATCAATTCTGGAGGGATCAATCCTGGAGGGATCAATCCTGGAGGGATCAATCCTGGAGTGATCAATCCTGGAGGGATCAATCCTGGAGGGATCAATCCTGGAGGGATCAATCCTGGAGGGATCAATCTTGGAGGGATTGATCCTGGTGAGATCAATCCTGGTGAGATCAATCCTGGTGGGGTCAATCCTACAAGGATTAGTTCCAAAGCTTCGCACACGATCAGTCCATGAAAGATCAATACTAGTGGGATCAATCCCAGAGAGATCAATGCCGAAACTTCGCAAACGATCAATCCCGTAGGGAACTATACCAGACGTTGCAAGAGATCAATCCCAAATGATCAATCCGGAAAGGATCAATTCCGGAGAAATTAATTTGGGACGAAATGATCCCGAAGGGATTAATCTTGAATCTTCGCAAGGGATCAATCCCGGAACTTTTGTTGAGTTGCCGGGATATGAAAATCTTTCCTAAATGGTCCCTTCCGACTTCCTTTTTTTGTATACCTTTCTCGTGGTTAGGGAGGCTTAAATTAACTTACATATCTAGCCCAACCTAACAAATTCCTAATTTATTTCTAAGACGTAAAGTACGCCATTTGAATGTGGTACTTTTAGGATGAAATTTTTATTAATAAGAACAGTAGTAAGAAGTTGAGGGCAAAAATCAAAGAAGTCCACATTGAATTTTTATTGAAGTTGCTGCCAAATCAATATTTACCTTCTTTTTATCCGTTCAAAACTTTTTACCATCAAAATTCACCTTCAAATTTATATGTGGTCAATATTAAAACGAACGTTTCGGACCTTGGCCCATTATCAGCTGTAAATCTGCAGCGTTCGTTTTAGCACTGACCACATTTGAGGCTTGTAGAATCATGCAGTACTAAGCGGCATACATAGTAAAAACGAGTTATATACACTACTGTCGTCTCCAAACTTGCCTCTCTTTGAAGAGCGAGTCGTAGGTACAGAAAGATGGTCGCAAAAAGTTGAAAATCAATGCAGGTGGAGCTGTGTTGCATAGTTTGTAAAGTCCCTAACTTTGAAGCCATTTTCTGATATGCTTAACACTTTAACCGCCATGGGTTAAACTGAAGTTCAAGATTAAACTCTTATTTAAAATAAATTGTAATAAGCAATTTTGAAAATAACAAAAATTAACTGGACCGACGCTTCATTTAGCTTTGAGACTAAGTATTTATGTAAATTGAATGTGACTACTAGTCGGTGTGCAGCACAATGAAAATTCCCTCCATGTACCACTGGTGGTTCACATGGCTGTTAACGTGTTAAATGGGGGAGCTTGGTATCGTATGTTTCTGGGAGCCTCAAAAAATTCGAACAATGTGGACTTCCTTGGTTTTTACCCTTAAATTTTTGTAGAAGTTGCTTGTGAAATAAAATTTACCTTCTTTATTAAGAAGAGCCGCAGTGCGGAGATGGTGATGACATCTCAACACAGCCTCGCTTCAGGTCGCTCTGCCACGGCTTTGTGTTCCATCAAATGAAGCCCCGCATGTGTTCCACACACCAGTCTTCTCCATCAAAATGAAGCGATGCCTTTTACTTCCGTGCCTTTGATTTCCGCGCCTTATATTATATTTCCGCGCCTTATATTATATTTCAGCGCCTTATATTATATTTCCGCGCCTTATATTATATTTCAGTGACTTATTTTATATTTCAGCGCCTTATATTATATTTCAGTGACTTATTTTATATTTCAGCGCCTTATATTATATTTCAGTGACTTATTTTATATTTCAGCGCCTTATATTATATTTCAGTGACTTATATTATATTTCAGTGACTTATTTTATATTTCAGCGCCTTATATTATATTTCAGCGCCTTATATTATATTTCAGCGCCTTATCTTATATTTCCGGGCCTTATTTTACATTTCAGTGCCTAATATTATATTTTCGCGCTTTAAATTAGGTTTCCGCGCCTTATTTATTTTTCAGCGCCTTATGTTATATTTCAGCGCCTTATGTTATATTTCAGCACCTTATATTATTTTTCACCGCCTTATATTATATTTCTAAGAAGCGTCGACTTCATCATCGAATTTTGTTTTGCAGGAAATGTTTAGCTGCGATCGCCCGGGTCAATTAGATGAGCGGGCAAATTTGGACTTCGGCAATTATTGATTTTGTTGATAAAATTTAGGTGGCCGGTGACCTGGGAGGATATGAACGTTAAAGTTACTGTGACAGTAAAGTTACTGTTACAGTAAAGTGACTGTTACAGTAAAGTGACTGTTAACGTAAAGTGACTGTTAAAGTAAAGTGACTGTTACAGTAAAGTGACTGTTACAGTAAAGTGACTGTTACAGTAATGTTACTGTTACATTAAAGTTACTGAAGTGACTGTTACAGTAAAGTTACAGAATGTGGTACAGCGTACAGGTCTCGTCTGTACTGTGTACTGTATGCGCTGTGCGGTGCTCTGTGTGGTGCGCTATAGTGTCTGCACTGTAATATATGGTGCAGTACCTGCACTGTACACTGTAGGTTCTGTACTTCAATGCACAATGCACTGCACTGTCCACACACACTGCACTGTATAGTGTAGGTCATGTACTTCACTGCACTATACAGTATAGTGTGTGCGCACAATACGCACTGGGAAAGCTAGAATGGAATCCAATGATTGGAACCTTTGCATTTCACCACAGCAAAAAGTTCTACAGAATTCTAACTTGATTCTAAACTATGCATGTAAACAGGGGAATGCAGCGATGAGACAGACAGGAGAACGATTGGATTATGGAAGCTGTTACCCAGAAAAGCCTTCTACAGTGATAAGCTTTAGATTAGAAAAATAAAATTAGTCTATGCCTGCCTAGTCTCAACAAAAGTTCCAAAAAGATGAAAGAGAAAGGCTCTGTGTAGAATGGTGTTTAAAGAACGGAGAATCCATGCACAAGATGTGTTCGCGCACAATACCATATGCGCATAGAAACAATAAGTTCTGAAGAAAGTTTATGAAACGACCTAAAAGTGAAAGAAGAAAGATATACATAGGTACTGAAAAACAGGGCAGGAAAGGAAATTTATCCTTCGAATGGAGCAAATGATCCAAACGACAAACCTGCTGGCTCACATTCGTACCTCAAATCCGACTGGATGAAAATCTTCTTAGTTTTTCTATTTGAAGCATTTTCTGGAGCTACGAACTAATTGAACCCGTCGGATACTTTTTTTTCTTCCTGATAGCCGTTTTCTTCTTTATCTAGTCATTCTTCTCTCCCATTGGTTATTGGTTTACTGTTATTAGTCTTCCAGTCGTCATTTTTTATCAGGTTTTTGATTGCATTCAAATCCTTACCCGCTTGTAGTCACATTTCATTTTGTAAGCCTTTTTCATTCTCTGCTAGTTATCAACTTTCCAGTAATTAGTTTTCTGCATAATTATTGTTTGCATGGATTGTTTTCTAGCGAAGCAATCAATATGTAATCATTATGCTCGAGTCAATGTGGAACTCTCAACCACCATCAATATCTACATAACATTGCTTTTTTTTTACTACAAAAACCTTCACCTCGTAAAATATCCCCTTCTGATGATATTTCAGTAAATCATTCATCATCAGAATAATTACTTATCACCAGAACAATTATTCATCACCAGAACAATAATTCATCATCATAATACTCATTTATCATCAGAACACTCATTTATCATCATAACACTCATCATTCATCATAAAAAACTTTCATCATCATAACAATCATTCATCACCATAACAATCATTTATCAAAACCATTATTCATCATCAAAGCAATCATTCTTCGTCATGAAAGTCATTCATCGCAATAAAAATGATTCTTCATCATCATAACAATCATTCATGAATCATTCTTCACCATAACAATGAACGTGACCGCCAATATGCAGGCCCGAGCGATCCATTCATCAATTCTTCCCTCGTGAAGTATGACAAAGAAAGTTCCCTCGCCGGCCAATTTTTTAGCGCTCCCGAGTGGAGAAGTTTGAAGAGGTGATAATGCAGACCGATGGACTTCGTTTGCATCTCATACGAAGTTCTAAATTGCAGGGGCCCTTAAATTGCCTTTTGAAAAAGCTACACGTCCATCGTGTTCCAGTTTTGAATATCTGTGAAGTTTTGCCATTTCAAAGAAGTCTTGAGCTTCTCTTTACTTGTTTTTTTTTACGCGACTCGGAACTCTTTGGCGTCCTGGTGACGATATGCTTGAGTGCTCGGTGATGTAGACATTGTAATTGCTGGTCCTGACGGTAGTACTGTTGTGAGAGCATTGAACAGACACTGTTGTATACTGCAGTGCCTACACTGCACTGTATACTGCAGAGACTGCACTACAATGTACGCTGCAGTGCCTACACTGTACTGTACGCTACAGTGTCTACACTGTACTGCCAGTGCCCAAATATCTCTATGACATTGTGTTGACTGCATGCAAATTGATTTTATTTTATCCTAGAAATTTTAGATGCGTGTCTGGGGATTTACTAGGTACTTTGCAGCCTACTCGATCCTTGAATAAAAAGCAAGTATAAATGTATTTAGAAAGTAATAAGTGTTTGAGATAAGTAAGAACACGAAGAAAAATGTTAAAGTTAATTTTTTAAGACTCAAGAATAATGGTATAGGCAAATAAAGAAGTATTTGATTGCCTACTGTTAAGATATTTGCGTGGAATAAACACAAAGTGCGTCAAAAATAATTGAAAAATAAAGGATTTTCTCGCGCTTGACAGCCAGAATAATTGTCGCGGCTTTTCAAAGTTTCGATTTTGCGGATTTATCGAAAACGGATTTTCTCTCGCTTGACTGCCTGAATAGTCGCTGTTTTTCGAAGTTTCGATTTTGCGGATTTTAAAGACCGCCGTATTGAAATCCGGACGGAATGCCGAGGGAAGCTTCCGGATCACATAGACTTATATGGAATAAATTGCGTTTCAGAACTAAGCGAGAAATAAAGTTCTAACCACGGACTGAAGTTTGGCGTCGGGTTGATACACTTGTAAACTTTAAAAGTTCTTTCGTGAAGTGAACTGTAAGCTGACGAGACGAATTTAATTATTTCAGTGATCGCTTTATGTCAGCATTTCAGGTGCGAGCATGAGTCAGCAACTATTTTGGTTAAAAATCTGCATACAAAATTTTAGACCACTTTGCCTTATTTATTATGGAAAAAATGATTGTATTTTTCATGTTGACTCTAAAAGTTCCTTCTGAATTAATTAATCATATATTGTTAGCTCAAGCGTATTAGTTTCCGTTTACTGACAGCAATTAAAATAGAATAATTCATTGCTTCGATATAACCATAATATTTATGATTAAAATAAAGGTTCTGAAGGTATAACATTTGGGAGCTCTTTTACACTAAAAAATAATAAATTACTAAGAAAGTATGACATTTGGGAGCTTCCCGACATGTAGGACTTACGATTTTATGTCATGTGCTGTTCTGGCCAACTTTTTATAGTCATGTGCTGTTTTACGTTATGGCCAACTTTTTATAGTCATGTGCCGTTTTACGTTATGGCCAACTTTTATTGTCTCCTCCGTGTACCACCTCCGTGTACCACCAGCGGCTCACGTCGCGACCAACGCGTTAAATGACTTATAACTATTGAACTATCTTATCTTCCATTTATTTAATGGAACTCAATTTTATCCATCATCATACCAAACGATTAGTTTTATTAAGATAGAAACTAAGAAAGTATCACAAGCATGTTACAAAAGTGTCACTAGTATGTCACAAGCGTCAAGTATTGCTAAGAAAGCAAGGATATTGTCCGCGTTTGAGATGTTGTTGGTCAACTTTATCTCCTAAATAACAGGACTTGAAAGTTTGAGTATTTTTAACTGCACGTAGGCCTGCCAAAGCACAAGTTTACATGTTCTACTAGTCAACTTTTCACAAAAATATATTTTGCATAATTACGTACGTGACGCCATATTACAGACACGTTCAAGGTTAGGAAATAAAATATGACGCAAAAATAGAACTTTTTAGCAATTCAGTCAAACTAAGAGTGATGGAAGAAAAATGTTTAAAACATTTTCAAAGATAGTAATTGAAACCTTAAAACATTCAAATTAAGAAAAAGAGTTGGAATTTTTATTTCTTCTTCAATTACCTCCCGTCGATGGCGTCCTTCTGTTCGAATGCATCCTTGAAATCTGCAGTGGAGATTCTTCATTGACCGCTGCAGCATCTCGGCTGGGATACCGTGAATTTCGCCATAACTTCTCTGTTTAAACTCATCCAGAGTTCTTGGTCGAATCGTGTATTCTTAAATGATATGTTTTAAGGTTTAAAAAACTATGAATGAAACAATTTTCTTACATCACTCTTGATTTTACCAGATCATTAAAAAGTTCCTGTTTTTTGTCACCCGTTCATTTCTTGTTTTCTCATAAAAGTGTTCGTGAATTCGAAGACTTGCTGTTTCGGCATGTCGGTTGATAAATTCGAAAATTTGCCGTTTCAGAATATCGGTCTATTAACTCGAAGACTTGCCGTTCCAAAATATCGGTTGATAAATTCGAAAGCTTGCCGTTTAAGATTATTGGTTGATAAATTCGAAGACTTGCCGTTTCAAAATATCGGCTCGTAAATTTTCAAGACTACCGTTTCAAAATATAGGTTGGTGAATTCGAAGACTTTCATCGCGGTGCATTGAACGCTGCCCACTTTATCGCAGAGGCAATATATGCCATTCTGTCATTCTATTTGAGCGTATTGCCGTATATGATGCTCTATGACACACGCTCAGTCCTGACGCACGCTTCATACATGCAGTTCTTATGAACCATTCTCTTAAAATATTGCGCTGGTAATGCCCTATAAAGGGAGGCATCTGTTACACCTCCGCTTCTTAGAGTCGTTTACCTAAAATGTTGCAATTTATATTCCCAGGGGCTGGTGGAGGTCGCTCTTTGTCTCCATTGTCTTGCGAATTTTGCTACGGAGCTCTTTTTATTCATACGTACGATGTTCCTACGGAAACTGAGCTGTTTGTTTTCTTAAGTACGATGTTCCTACGGATGTTGAGCTCTTTTCATGCAAATTTTCCTGCGGAAACTGAGCTCATTCTTTTCTAACGTAAGATATTGTTACGGAAGCTGAGCTCTTTCTTTTCTTAAGTGCGATGTTTCAACGGAACCTGAGCTCTTTTCTTACGTAGGATGTTCCAACGGAAACTGAGCTCTTTTCTTGCGAACTTTCTTACGGAAGCTCAGCTCTTTCTTTTCTAACGTAAGATTCTGTTACGGAAACTGAGCTCTTTCTTTTCTTACGTGCGATGTTTTTTTGCGGTGGTGAACGGCTTGCAATTTCAGCTGAACGCCACCGAAAGATCTGCCTCATGACCTTCGAGGTTTTCAAACTTCTACCGTTCTAAACCTGATAACTTTATCAATTTTCTTCCTTCTCGAAAAGTTTTCCAACTTTTTTGAACTAAAAAGTTGGAAAATATTCAGAACGTTTTAAATTTATAAGACGTTTCAAGTCCTTTACTCGAAAACTTCGAATTTTTTTGATGTTTCGAAACTGAAATCTGAGAATTGTTCACGGTTGATGATGTTAAAATGAGCACTTAATATTTACTTGTTTTCGAATGAATAGACAGTAGAGTACTGTGTAGGAAAATAAGTAAGGAAAACTTGGTTTTACCCCATAGAATATTCGGTTGAAAATATTTTCTTATCGGCAATATGCACATTTATTATAATTTTAGGTCTAAGAAAGGCATTCTATGCGTTGGCGAATTTTATAGAATACGCGAAACACGTATTGCACCATATTTTTGCAAATGGGATGTCTATTTTAAACAAAAAGAAATTTGTGTCCAAGAAATTTAGCATAAACGTAGGAAAACAATTGGAGCAAAGCAAACTTAAGTCTCTTCATCTCACAACTTAACACCGCATTTCCGCGGTTGTAAGCCGTTGGTTTGGTTAGCTTGTGAATGACAGAATTGTGAAATCGACTTTACTGCTCGATTACATTTTTATCCTTCCAAGAAAATATGAAAATTAAATTTCGCGATAACGTTTCACCTCGTTTGATACGTAATTCTTTAAAAAGATAGCGAAAAAAATGAAATCTCATTAATTCATACCAGTACATGAATGAGCAATTTACAGACTGGTACACATACGTCCCAATACGCGTTAAACATGTTAAGAGACGCTTTGCATTAAACATATTGGTTATTCTTGCATAGGTAGATCAACAAATCGAAGAAGTAGGAAAAGCATCTCAAGAGAGCGACGTAGTGCACATAATTTCAAAGGAGGACCAGGTCGTTCTTTTTTTCCAGTGAATGGGAGGCTATGCAACCAAGAAATGCTTGCGCAGAAACCTTGTGTCATCACCCGGATTTTTACGGTCGGGGGCACAGAATTGGAGAATTTCACGGTAGCCAGGATACGCCCGAGCGTTCCAGCAAGACAGCGTCTTCCAGCGCGGGGCTGGAAAAGACGCTGTGCAAATTTAGAAGATAAAATGGCCGTTGCAAAAAATATCTCTAGTGCAAAACGAAGTAAGAAAATGTTGAAAACTCGATGTATTCCCTGTGCATCTCGGGGGAAAGAAGTGAGTGCAAAACTCTGAGTGTGTTCGCTGTGCATGTCGACGGATACGAAATTCATGAGTTTCACCTCGGAATATTGGTTTATGCCGATATATGACCAGGATGTATGGTGAAAAAGGACCTGTTTCAAACGAAAAAAGAAGTAAATTTACACAAATTTGGAGTGTGTTCACCGCTCATGCCGAAGGATACGAAATTCATGAGTGTCACCTTGGAACATAGGTTTATGCCGTTAGGCCTCCTGACAAAAAAGAATCTTTTTCATTACATCGTGTTGCTAAAAAAATCAAGGCGAATGAAACAACTGGCACACTTGAGTATTTCTTAACGGGATTATTTGCAAACCTTCATACCTATGAATATACGGGATTGCTGGCAGTTCAGATTTTCATGAATTCATAATTCATTTTTATTTGTTGCTGTTGCTCCTCGCATAAATCTGTGCGTGCTTTATAACAACTACTACTCATTCCCCCCCACCCCTTTATTTGAAATAAGAAAGAAGGCGAAATGCAAGAAAGGCCTTAAGAAATAAAAAGATTAAATCTCTCGAGAGTTGAAGAGGCCGAGTGCATCCGGCCCGTCAAAACTGTATAATAATGCTCGACAAATCCCTTGACACACGTTCCTATTCCCTAAAAAATCACGTGATATTCATTCCTACTCTAATCTGATGGATTAATACACTAGAAATTGTGGAGTTGATGAAGCTTGTCTCACAGATACGCTCATCCCACACTGCAGGCTGGCTCCGGACAGACAGACAGACAGACAGACACCTTTCTTATTATGGTATAAATTTTCTTCTTTTATGTAGTGTTGCTAGCAGGAAAGTCTCTCGTATCGACACAAGTCTCGAGTAACTCTTATTTACCTCACGTCGAGCTTCCTTCATCATTCGTGAGTTCATTCTGTTTACCGGAACTGGAGGAACTAACGTGTAGTCCTGAGCTGAAAGTTAGGTAGGCCTTCGTTTTGTTGAGATCGAATGGTTTTTCTGTTTTGATTAGAACCATCTTTTTCTGGCTCACTTCTGATCTGTTTTATGCACCTCTGACTTTCTTGAACTTTCATCCTGTTTCATAACTTTTCTTCTCAACTTGCTGTTTCTATGCGCAGAAGATGGCTTCATTTCTTTCTTTGGAACACTTTTATTGTGGCAAGGGAGGCTGGAACTAGTCTATAATTCAATCTGTCTAAGCGATAATACCTACAGTGTAATCCTTTATTAATCCTTGTCTTTCAATTGTTGATGATTCTAATTGATCCAATTTTTATAATCCCTTGTGATTCATTGCAATTTCCTTAAGAGATTATTTGAATTCCTTATGGCGTGGGGAAGCAAGAAAGTTTCGAATGTGTAAAAGGTTTTCTTTTTAATTTCGTTGGTGTGATGTTACTTGAGCGTAAAGCATTAGTCTTAAATGTGACATTCGTCGTAAATTTGTTGTTCACATTTATTTCAAAATGACTAAAATTCCAATATTTTCAAAGCAAAATCCACGAAAAATTTACAATTTTGCTGCCCGTACCTCGAAGTTTAGATTAAAAATGAAACCGTTTTTAATAGCCGACATCGTCGTACAATTACCAGTGCTTTGTAGAGCATTTTACAACTTGTGTTTTTTTTCTCTTGAAGTCCGGGATATTTTAGAATTACCGGTGCTTTGTAAAGTATTTTATAGCCCGTGTTTTCTTCTCTTGAAGTCGGAGATATTTTTGAGCAACCGGTCTTCTGATGACGGAAGTTTAGATGCGGTCATCAGCGCAGAGTTGCGTTGCCTGTCAACTTTATCGTGTCAACGAAAAGCTGTTTTGGCGCTCGACTTTCCCGTGCTAGCGAAAGTTAAGCCGTAATTAAATTCCTCAGACCTTCGCTGCAAAAACTTGCCGGATTTTTCCCACGGCAGGACTCCGATAGCGGAGTTCCGGGCTCATGATCAAATGAAACATTCGATACTCGACTTGTCAGCGCCAAAGTTCTTTGCGCCAACTTCGCGGTAACATCGAGTTGCAGCGCCGCAACCCAGGCTGCAGTAGCTTAATGTACAAAGATTCATTTGA